>CM060948.1:269928185-270090517 GCA_030765055.1 Mantis religiosa
ACTAAAACTTTTGGGGTTCTCTTTTAATATGTTTTAACTTACACATGCATTACCTAGTTATTTTTTGTAAGAAAGAATTATTTAAATGAATATGAATTAATCTGCATGATGCTATATTCAGACATTTCCAGCATTGTTTCCTGGCATGCTTATCACTCACGCCGTAAGACGTTTTATAGTTCCTCTGCAAAAGGTAAAATTGTAGATAATTGCAAAAGTTTTCACTGGCATAGTGACTTTATTGTTCTGTACCTTTATCACAGTTTCTAATGTTTTACCGCATGCAATTCTTACAGATTTCATTTGGCCAAGAAAGTTTATGGAAGTTCGTTTCAGCAAAAATATAACAGACACCCAGGTAGGTATTTCCTTAAATTCCTTTGGGAATTTCCGATTTTAAACAACGGTAAAGCAGAAGGCTTCTTTATAGTCAATATGGTGATTTTACAACATCTACTATAGGTATAGAGATGCATTCTGTGATTTTAGCCTTATATTTATAACTTTCCACTGTTCTTCAGCCTCGGTCCATGGAATACTCATTTTTGCCCTACTTAAATGTTAACATGGTGGCTCCGATTTGGTATACACCTGGGAAAATCTTGGCATACGATTTCGAAGGTTTTTTTCTTTCTTTCCTTCTTTCTCCCTCCCTCCCTCCCTCCCTCCCTCCCTCCCTCCCTCCCTCCTCCCTCCCTCCCTCCCTCCCTTCCTTCCTTCCTCCTTTCTTTTTATTTATTTCTTTCTTTTTTCTTTTCCTCACGTACAATTCATAAATGTCGGAGAGTAAGAGAAACATTTTAGCATATGTATGCTGCTCCTGACAGTGGAAGACTAATGAAAAGGGAAGTGTGGCCGAAAGTTTCCATTTAGAACATCTTGTCCTATTTTCAAGAGTATTTAAATCACATGCATGCTTTCGTGACGCCTGTTTTGAGAGCACTCAGTTGGGACGCTTACTTGTGCATTTTATGTTTTTAAAAACTTAACATTACTTTTTTTAATCGTGGTCTTATAACAATATCATGAATTAAACGCAATAAGGAGGATAGTAGGGTTTATTTTCATCCATTTTTATTACTTTAAGGTGTCTGTCTTGCGCCTTGGCGCAGTGGTCGGAATCTGGAGTTCCGGTACCCGGCCCGGGTATATGATCGGTGCCCAGTCAGTCTCGTGTGGAAAGTGGAGCGCTGCAATAGACATCGACTCTGGCTTGGGGATGCGTGATGCTGGCCCGTATTGTTTGGATAATCGCCCACTTCTGCTGCGCAATGTGGGTTTACAGTGGGTTGACAGCTTTACGACCGTCGGACTGTTTCCTATTTTATGTAACAGTTATCATAATATATTAGTCATCAATAAAGGTTCTGTCTCTCTCCTTGTTTCTGTAAGCAGCGTAAGACAGTGGTATTGGGCAACACTATCCCCTTAAGGACATCTGCACAGCAAGTGAATCCTTCCTGTAGAGTTATCAACAGGCAGATGGGACGGCTATTGTCTATGAGTGTCCAGCGACTAAGATCATTGGATGAAAAGAAAGTGATTGGATTATATGTCTGTATGTGTGGAGGGTTGCGGTGACGTTCGCCCCCTAATCGATACCTCGCGGGCGAGAAGAGGGTGGTTCCAGCGGTCACAAACAGGGATGCCTCAGGTCATTGCCCTTTTCTCAAGAAAATTCTATCTTTAATTGGAGATTCCAGAAAAGATCGTTTTTTTTCCCCTAAAGCTAGTAAATTGACAGAATGTTAAAACATTCTTCTCTTTCAGAATGTTTATTTGAAAAAAACAAAAACAAAACAACAACAACAACAAAGAAACAGAATATCATTGCAGCAAACTGTTTCTGAACACACTAAAGCTATAGAAATTTGCTTCTCAGCTTTGAATTTTATTATCAGATTTTGCCATAAGCTTAAAGAGTTATTATAAATATTAGAGAAACCTAATTTTAGAATTGTGCATCTAGAAAGATTTAAACTCAAAAGTCACAAACAACTGCTTTTAAGTTGCAGTAGTTTCTTAGCAACGTCCATATAAGCTTTTTCCTATCCGCTTGCAGCTTCTAAGTGGTATGTAATTTTTTTTAAAAAAAAGTTAAAGCACAGATTTGATTTTAAAATATTTAAAATATGTTCCCGAAGCATTAGACAAGAGATTCCAAACGCAGTGTTACTTGCAACGAAGTCTTCCTGCGCAGCTATTTAAAAGCAAAGTCGCTATAGCGAGCTGAGAGTATTTTCCCTCTGAGAGAGAGAGAGAGAGAGTGAGAGAGAGAGAGAGAGAGAGAGAGAGAGAGAGAGAGAGAGAGAGAGAGGAGAGAGAGAGAGAGAGAGAGAGAGAGAGAGAGAGAGAGAGAGAGAGAGAGAGAGAGAGAGAGAGAGAGAGAGAGAGAGAGAGAGAGAGAGAGAGAGAGAGAGAGAGAGAGAGAGAGAGAGAGAGAGATGAGAGAGAGAGAGAGAGAGAGAGAGAGAGAGAGAGAGAGAGAGTGGAGAGAGAGAGCTCTTTCGCGTAGATGGAGTATTGCAACATTTCTTTCTGGCAACATTTGTTAAACCGCTCACCTATGAGTTTTTACAGGCTGCCTAATCCTTTAACGTTCATTAAGGAAAAGGGGTAAATTTCGATACTGCTTATCCAATAAATGCATATTGTGCAGGATGAGTAACATGGTCAGCCAGATTCTAGTCCTTGGAAGTTCTACCTCAAGTGTCGAGGAAATGAGAAATTTAAATACCAAATTACCCGCCTCGGTAGCGTAGATGGTAGCATGTTTGCCTCACGTTCAAGAGGTCCCGAGTTCGAATCTCGGTCAGGGTGAGTTACCTGGATAAGGTTTTTCCGGGGTTTTCCCTTATCCTGGAAGACGAAAGTTGGGTAACTCTAAGTTCCATGGACCCCGGGCTCATATGAGCATCATTTCACCCATTCACCGTCCGATATGACTTAACGTTGGAGGACGTAAATTACAAAAAACAAAATCAAACAAACTAAATACCAAATTGAAGTAAGATTTTAAAATGAATTTCCTTAATCCGCAAGTGATAAAGAACCGTACTGTAGACGTTTTAGAATAGTTTCTAAATAGTAGTCAGTAGCATATTTAATATCACCATTCAAATCGCCGAAACATAAATGAAAGCCAGTGCCTTTAGTAACAGCGGTATTCCATTGTGTGGTATAAATAAAGTTATACCTTAGCTCGTATCTCATTAATTCCAAGCGGTTCCTCGGTTTTATATAAATAAAAATGCTGTCAACCTCATCGCGAGCAAAAGCTTGCTAACTTTAATGGCTGAGCTATTGCTCACGATATGGTGTAAATAGAAACAAGCTTGTTTGCTTTTACTTGCCACCCCGGAAGCTACGTCAGCTTGTTTTACGTAAGTTCAGTACAATGGTGCTTCCTGAGGGGAAAATACAAATCTGACCTGTTGCATTCACATGATTCACATGTCCAATTCTTCTTAATCCATATAACTGTTTTTATGCGTTTACACATTTTCTCGCAGAGCTAAGAAGAATTCAGTAAACAAACGGTAGTCAAATGTTTTAAAATGAGTCGCTGTTTGTTAGCTTTGAAATTCTGTTGTTTTTGAGTGATTGCGAAGGAAAAAAAAGGTCTGTTTTGCAATCATATGACCTTCTCTTTTGGCACTACAAACTACTTTTACAAAAACTTACACTTTAACCCAGATAAACGTTCAATTTACATTTAATCCCGCCTCGGTAGCGTAGATGGTAACGCGTCTCCCTCATATTCAAGAGGTCTCGAGTTCGAATCTAGGTCAGGGTGAGTTATCTGGATAAGATTTTTTCGGGTTTTTCCCTCATCCCGAAAAACGAATGTCGGGTAACTTTAAGCTCTATGGACCCTGGTCTCATTTCAGCATCATCTCACCCATTTTATTCATTGTCCGCAATGACCTAACGTTGGAGGACGTAAATTTAAGAAAAAACAAAAACATTACATTTACACATTGAGTTGTGCGATATAGTATCAGATTTGACAATATACCTGTTTGCCTTAAAATTACATGTTCTTTGCATGACCACGAAAGAAAAGTAATAACGACTTTCCATTTGAGAAATGTATAAGTATTTGAAAATTTGAACCAATAGCAACAAAAATCTCACAAATGGCTAACCGCCCCCTCACACACAGTAGTCCCCGAGGACTGCTCTGTGCTTCAACAAGATCTATCTGTAGATGTTAATATTTTGACTATCTCTTACGATATATCAGTAGTGTAAGTCTTTCGGAATTAAGAGAACATCAGCATAGCTCGAAACTGAAATGTTGAAAATGTGTCATATTTGTTGTTAAAAGTTTAGCATTTGATGTGACACTGTAAGATTTTCCAGAAAATCCTTCCACCTCTTTGTGCCTTCAAATGGAAAAGTGTTCGCAGCTTATTTTCCTATTTCTAAAAACATTTTTTCAATTAATATGAAGTACAGAGAAAATGTTTGTGAGAATAGCTTATAGAAGAGATAAAATGAAATGACCGTGGCTGGAAAAGTTATTCAAGATATACTTTTGATATGAAAATATCTTAAACATATAGTTTAATCCAAATCGTTAGAGCCATTTCGAAAAACTAAATGTTTTTAAGCGTATTCTATATGAAGAGTAGTTTTTTATTGGGGGAGGGCTTTCTTGAAAGTCTTCGTGTCGGTCTTCGGATGGTGCAGAACTTAAATATTAAGTAGGGTATTTCATCGGCTTTTCTTTCTGTGGACATGTTGTTCACCCAGCCACACATTTTTGTTTTGTAAAAATTCTTTGGCGAGGTATCCAGTACCTTTCAAAATGTAATGTCTAGCGGAATCTCTATATCGAGTCTAATTTTTGTGTGCAAAACATACTCTGTCTAATAAACTCCAGTAGTAGAGGCACTAAAATTTGATAGAGCAAGAACTCGGATGTGAACAGATACATATAACCAATTAAAAGTTTCAAGAGAAAGTTTAAGAGTTAGTCAACAGTTTAGTCCAGAGACAAATGTAACATGAGGTGAACCTTTTACTAATCCTGAAGAGATCTTGCGGTGTTTCCATCTTGCGTGAGTGCAATGACGTCATAGTGATTCGCTCTCATTGCTGGAAGCCTGTTAGCAATACATAAATGTGCACATGTATAATCTTTCTCAAACTAGAACGTTCCTGTTGTTAAACGGGAGGCGAGAAAGAGATGAAATATAGGGACCATCTCTCTGCACAGTCATGGCTGCTTGGAACGGCCGCCCTGTATATCCTCTCGCCTCATCCTTCCTTCAGAGGATGCCCCACTTGGCATAGGTACAATAGATAAAGACTGGCTGCATCCCCTACATTGTATTTCTAGTCCTAATCATATTTATTCTATTTTCAAAAAGCCATTTTATTTATAGCATATAATAATTTTACTGTTTTAAAGTCGAATAGATGTGCTCAGCGAAACTGACTTAAATGACTTGGAAAAATAAGCAGTATTAAATAGGACTCGGCATGGTTTCCTGCGGATACATCATGTGACGGGGAAGAAAGCGGCTGTCATAGGCCTTAGTTTATGGCACGCGGTATAACGCAAGTCTAGAAATTACCAGGAAACGTGATGCTGCTTCTAATGACTAAGTAATGTCGTGCATGACCTTGTCGATCATCTGTTGGTTCACTGAATCGGAACCCGTTTCGGCGCGTTCGTGCGTAAACTTTCTATCGCTTCCTCGCTTGTGTGCACTGCAAAAATAATCATGCCAACTACACATACACATTACAGGTGACTTCGCTCTTCGCTGACACATGAATGATGGAAGGAAAACATGTAAAATAAAGCATGGAAGCATCAACTCAATTCGAAGGTTGTAATTTATTATTAGGGAGCGGATTTATAGGCACTAAAATGGGTGAAATAGGCAGGCCAAAAACACTAAATTGGGCAAAATAGGCACTAAAAATTGCTGTAAACACTTAGAAATACACAATTTTGGTAAAATGGCTCTTACAATTCACTATAAATGCACTATAACAAAATGACAGTCATCGCAACACAAACTGCAACAAATTCGTTATACATATACTATTTTGCGGTTCCCTATGCGAAATAGCTCTACATTTATTCCAAATTTCATAAATGGCTCCACAGCAAGTTAAAATAACAGATACAGTCGTGTAATTAAAATACATATAAATCCACTTCACTAAGTTGGAACCATAATGTGCAGAAAGGTGTGAAGTAATTAACTATGTCAAAATACATTGTTTTTTTGGGGGGGGGGGTGCTAAGGGTGCAAATTGAAATATCTGAAGCTTTTGTTAGATTTGTTTCAAATTTATACCATTTATTTTTGTAATTGATCAAGAATGGAATAATAACAAATTTCAGCTTTCTAGTTACAATAGTTTCTGAGGAATTAACAGTTTATGTCTAAATTAAAGACGATTTTAAAAATGTCCCACATATTGTATTTTGAAAAATTAATGCTTGCTGTAGAAGTTTCTGCATACATTTTAACCTATTAATAACCTGTACCTATGTGAAATATTTGTCTTCTCCATATCAACGAAGGGAAAAAATAATCATACCTATTTAACAATTTTTATTTTCCTAAGCGTTTTCACTAAGAAATAAGCATTATAATCCTTTTCAATAGAAATAACAAAGACACAACAAATATAAATGCGTACACTTAACATGCAGTTGCCCTTACAGGCATGTTTAGAACTTCATACAGATTAACAGAAAACTGCATCCCGTGGAACATTTTGAAGTTAGGAAAATGTAGAAAATATGGAATCTGAGAAAGAGGTTAAAATTATGTAATAGCAGCTAAGATACAGGTGTAGGGTTATTTAACTAGTCATGTGACGTTTTCCGTAGTGCCGCTGGGGAAAAAAGACTTTGTTATTGAAGTATATCTGTCTTATTTTTTTGTTAAAAATTAAATTTCGGATTGCCGTAAGTTTTGGGCCAATTTGTACAGATGTGTCTCCTTAATAGAAACGATTGTTGGAAAGATAAGAAATTCAAACGTTCATCACAGCAATCTTAATGTCATTTAAAATGATGTCACGATGTGTCAGATACAAAGCACAGAACAAAAATTAATTAAAAGCTAAAGCTAGAGAATCTTAGTTTTTGTAATAAAAACCCTAAATGCCCCATTGTCGACAAACAATAAAGCACAGCTTTTTAGTAAGCGTTTCCCGTTCATTCAAACAGAATTACCACAATTACGGCATCGTGAAAAGAATTCTCGTACCTACCTTTATAAAGGCATTTCTGTAAAATTTTACACAAACCATTAAGATTTATTGGTCATCTTCTGTGTTGGAAACAACACGGAAATCTCCAAGCAATCGATTTCATGATTCCTTGAGATACATGTAGAAAAACGTAAACATGAGAAAATCACAATTTTTTCATATATATATATAGTCTTAGTCTGTGTAGCCTAGCTAATTAAGCGCTGACCTTACAAGTTTAAGTTGTAACCTGAACAGAGTCCCAGAGTGGTGATTTTAAGATTGGGTAAAACAACAGCTTCGTGTCAGTAGATTTACACACATGTAAAAGAAATCTTACGGGAGTAAATTCCTGCTTACCAGCGGTACTGATTGTGATCTGATATGATTGTTAACAATTGACACCATCAATAATTTAATTAATAATCCCGCCCCCAAGTATTACTATTAGCTCAAGAAATAAGCATTTACACCAGCAAAAATATCATGCTACTGCATTGAAACTGCAAAAAATAATACTCGTAACAAAATTGTGAAATCCAGTACACTGAGTTTGCAAAGCTATACCTATAAGTTTCAAATAAATAATATTCTAATAAAGATGAAATGCATTAGACCGGCTTGTTTAACGATTCAGACGTGTTTTAAGCTAAATCTCAATGTGAAGTCGTATCGTGTGATGAAGAAAGTTTTCACATGAGGCAAATTGCTTTACTTGGGAAAACTGAAAACATTCAGTTTCTCTTCTTTCTGCTCTCCTCAACATACTAATTTATGTTCAACATAATGTTGCTACATGGGCTGAATTTTACAAGGTTTTTGAAACTAGGGTAATATAGTATTAATACAAACATGAATGATTTAACTCACCTGTTTCACACAAAGCTGACAAAAAATTACTTTCCCATCTGTGCTGAACGATAGATCACCATTTATCCACTGTTTAAGAAGTACACTCCTGTTGCTTCTGTCTTTTGACATATTTACGTAGGAAACTGATCTATGTTTGCACTTGAAACACTGCTTACAGAATAGGTTTTCCATTCCCCACATAAAGAGTGGTCATTTTTAATCCATTGAAATACCATTTAGCTGGTCTTTGCTACTCGTCCTTGAGCGAATTCTAAGACTTTTCCATGACGTCTTTAGCGCATTGTGACACGTCTGTAAGGCAGACACCCATCTGGCTAAACCCCTTTTTGTATATCCAATGTGCAGCCGTAAGAAATTTCTCTTCCCCGAAAACTTCACTTTGAAACCAACAAATATAAATGCTATTGTTACAAATTAAAAGCAGAAATTGGCTAAAAAGGCAGTTTTAGTCACTAATAAGCAGAATAGGCACAAACGTATGAAATAGGCATTTAAAGGCAGTATAAAACTACGAAATTAGGCTAATAATTGTAGGAAACGTGCTTATGACTTAAAAGCCTACGTTTCTGAACAAAGGTACAAAATAGGCAAGTTATTTATTATACACTGCTCCAAATTGATCGAACGCTTTTAAAAAGCGTCCATAACACACACACACACACACACACACACACACACACACACACACACACACACACACACACACACACACACACACACACCACGAATGCTTCGAAAGTCATTTACTGATAGGTACTTGAATATTTCAAACCTACACTTTTCAACTAAGGTACTGTTTCTCGGTTTGTGTTAATGGGATTTCTACAGATTTAAGGATCAGCTAAGAATTTAAAAATATTTTAGCAGAGAACTTTCAGTTATTTTATTTTAAAATGAGTTGTGGTGTTGTTGGTGTACATCAAAAAATGTAGATTAACAGAAAGTAAGAAAGAGCCATTAAAACACAAATTTTAATTTTGAAACTATCCGTAATCGTTAGGTGTGTTAGAGCGATTACCAGGCCTAGAAATTCTTAAGCAATGGGCTTAAGTTGGTTACACTTAAAACTATCGTATCTAACAACAGCGGTTAAGTGTCACTAATGGCAGTATTACAAGGTCTCGTTAGTGACTGGCATACACCAACAGACTGTACCGTGGAATTGGGGTTGGGGGAGGGTTGTTATCTGCGACGTCTCTGGTTTAATCCGGTAGCAGTTCAACCTAATTTTCTTTCTTCCTTCCGAAGTCAGCCAAGCTGAAAAAAGAAAATAAATACTGTTAATCTCTTTCGGTTTTAATATAGAAGTCGAACTTGTATTTTCGTTTCAATGGCGTTTTAGATATTTAAGATTTCATGTGTAATTTTTATAATTCAACCCATTTACATTTTAATTTTGATTTCGCGATTTAAGTTCTTGTTATAACTTTTACTACTAAGTTTCATACACATTTTGAGCTTTTAATTTTTAACATCGAGCCCAAATGACCCAGCTGTCGACCAGCCGGCGAACTACACACACCCATTCTTTTCTTTCGTTCCGTCATTAATGATTGGAAATTCCTATGCCGTGTAGTTCCAAAAATACCAACATCTTGTGTTTGTGCAATCACATTTTCTCTACGCAGTAAAATTGGCATATGTGTTTTATGTGCCATAACATCCATATAAAAATTTCTTCTTCTATCAGTCGTTATTCAGGATACATTTTTGCCTTTAAGTTATTTGAGTTTAAGAAAAACTTCTTAGCTGTATATACATATGTATGCATTTTTTATTTTACGTCCTCCATTGTTAAGTCATATCGGACGGTAAATGAAATAGGTGAAATGATGATCTAATGCGAATAGAGATTAGAGTACCCGACATTCATCTTTCATCATAAGGAAAAGTCATGAATTAAAAAAAATAAACTTATCCGGATAATTCATCCTGAGAAACGAACTCGGGACCTCGTGAACGCGAGGCAGATACCTACACTATCATTTGCGCCACAGAGACGGCATTGTGTGCGCGTGCGTGCATGCGTGTGTGCGTGCGTGGGTAGGTGGGTATTGTGTTATGCGGAAACAAAGCTCAAAAACACGGAGAAATAAATAAAAAGTCATAGTAGCGATTCCTTGCTAATGTAATGTGAGAAACATGAGTTTTCTTTCTAGCCTGTAACGTTTGTTTTTATCTCTTCTACAAGCTTTTCTTACAAATGTTTTCTCTGTACTTTATATTAATTGGAAAAATGTTTGTAGAAATAAGAAAATAAACAATTGCGAACATGTTTTCATTTCAAGAGTAGAATGTGGTGAAGGAAATTTCTTGAAACTCCTCGCGTTACATCAAATGTTGAACTTTAATATAAAATTTTATACATTTCCGACAGTTCATTTTTGAGCTATGCTAGTCACCGAACACGTGTATCATTTTTATAAACACGTGAATTTCAAAGAAAATCTGGATAGGTCATTTTTGAATCAATATTGGTTATACATATAATTAGTGTAGAAAGTGAAAATTTAAACTCGTAATAACGAATATTTTGGAAACGTGTGATGTCACAAAAGAAACTAATAAGTACATTGCATATTTTAAACATATCTAAATGTTTTGTGCATCTCTTACACTTTAACGGTTAAACAAAATACTCTGTTAATGAACAGATTGGCAGGTTGTAACCAGAAAATTGAAGACGTACATTTAACTTATCATTAAAATATCTAAAACCTACGGTATTTTAATCAACATCCTAGGACCTTTCTTCAGTAAATCAAAGTTTTTGAAAAACTGTTTCAAGTTAAAGGTAGTGTAAGGGGATTTTGTGGAAATTGTTTTGAAAGATGCTAAGCTTAAATACCTAGATTGGTATTTAACCAATTTCTCGTTTTTTCCCTAACTTATGGTGTTCTCTCTCTCTCCTTCCCTCCCCCCTCCCTCCCTCCCTCCCTCCCTCCTCTCTCACACACATGGACATTTATATACTATTGCCCTTTTATCTTCATATTTTCCCCGAGTATGTATTTGCACTGAGATATCCATATGGGATGCAAAGTTCTACTTGCATTGGATTGGATAACAGTACGGAGGGGATTTGGCACTGCCACAAGTCTTGATCTATTGTGCCTATGCGGACTCAAGGAGTCACGTCAGTGCAGATGACAGGATCCCTATAATTTACCAGTTGGAAACTCCCCGGCAGGGAGATTTGATAATAATTCGTATTAATTCTGTTGTATTTAATATTTTGGATCTTTATATAGCCCGAAAAGTTTTGGAGGTACATTTAAGTAACCCAGCTCAGTGAGTTACCTTCTGAAAAGAAACTGTTCATTAATATTCGTACAGATGTGAAGCTCATTTACCTATTGCTGGAATTTTAGCCTCGAATGAAACAACCCAACTATTTTTTTTACAGCTCAAAAATTCGCTATTTGGAACCTTAGATACTTTTGATGTGTTTTATTGCTAGGACACGTACGGTGGGCAGAAAAATGCAATCGCATTAAGGATCAGTCGCTTATTGACTATTACTTACATTGCCTTAATTGTGGGTATTAGTATCCTGTTAAGTAGATTTTGTAATATGCATTCATCACAGCGTGAAACATTAGCTATGTTGATGTCTCCGTGCATACTTAATATGCTGTTTACCTGTGTACACAATTTGAGAAGTCCTCATTTGTATGTCTCCTCAGCAGGCAAAAACAACTTGCAGTGTTACCGCGCTATTCTCAAAAGCCGCCACTTAAAGTAGAGTTTCTTTCGTTTCTCGTTAGCAGACATTTAAAATTAATGGAAAAGTAACTTGGTACAATGGCTGAAGACATGAAAGCAACCAAGTTTTACGTTCAAAGGTTTTCCGGAGTACTTTCAGCCTCCTCTTGTGCATTATGTTAGTATTTTCAGACATTTTTGAATTAAATTGTAATGTTGACATCTGCTGTTTGAATATGTTTAGTTTCGATGCAACGTGAGGTTTCAACTCACAGACACGTACATATCAAACAAATGGGTGTTAAGGCCAGCGTGTTGTGATGTAGGTCCATATAGTACACAAACTACAGGTGGTGGTGTTACGGGGTGGTGATTTTTCGCAAATGTGATACAGCGCGTTAAAGTGCGAAATTGACTCAATGCGATATAGGTGCAAAATCGAAGATTTTCCCAAGTAATTATTTTGTCCCAATGCTTTTTCTTCTGGAAACTTTAACTGAAGAGTCTGTAGAACTTCTGCATGTTTAGAAAATTATAAAGTAAGTGACCACTCTTCTGGAATGTGGAAAGCAACACTTACCGCTAAATTAGCCTATTGTTCCACCTTTACCCATATGAGGTATGTTTGGTACTGAAGCGAGTTCACTTGTTTTACAAAAGAGACCCCACTTACGACGCGTAATGACTCATAAATCTATCTTCACAACCCAGTTAACGGACAATTTCAATCCTTGTCTCTGAAAATCAATAGCAAAATAATAAAATAATAAAACAAAATAATGAAATCATAATTTTAACGAAGTGATAAACATATGTTAATTTCAGTTAGAGTTCTCAGTTGCCGAAGTTCCGATTTTCATAGTTCTGTTCGGTTTTACGCGCAACTCTCATTCATTCTATGCGTGGGTCACGTCAGTAAGTGCGAGGCTAATTTTGTGCATTTTCTTTTTATTGTGCTAGTTTTACATCAGTATATATTTATACTTTTTTGTGTTATGCAGTATGATTTAGTCTGTACCAGCTTGTTCTATATTTCCGTGTATTGCTTTAACCTATATTAGCCCGCTTCGGTATTTTGAATGGTAGCGCGTCTACCTCACGTTCGAATCTCGATCAGGGTGGTTGCCTGGATAAGTTTTTTCCGGTTTTTTCCCTTATCCTGAAAGACGAATGTCGAGCAACTCTAAGCTGTATAGACTTGGGCTCATTTGAGCATCATTTCACCCATTCAATTCATGGTGCTATACGACTTAACGTTGGAGGAGGTAAACTTAAAAAAATAACCTATATTAATGTAAAATAAATTGAACTTTATACACTTTTAACTCACTGTCAATAATAACACTCCATAAATGTGTTTTAGATCTCATATAAATAATGCTAATATTCATCATTTAAAAAATTTACGCAAATTAACCTGTTTTAAATGCTATAAAATGCTAAATTGCAAATGTATAAATGCTATAAAATGCTAAATTTCTGACTTCAAAATGCTAAATATCACTGCTCTTACTAATAGTATGTTCTGATTATTCTAATAATTTACCATTACCATACCGTACCACATTACAAATATAATGCAGTCTTTCTGTACTTTGGATTTTCACGATCAACCAGCTCAAGACACACACCTGCCTTTTCCTTTTCTTCACAAAAGCTCTCTCCAACTTTCCACTCATTCATCAGTTCATGCACGCCCTCATGCTTCTCGCAAAGTCACTTGCCTAACCATCCATTCACGCACATTCTCATACAACTTTGTCACACCAGTTCATCTATCCATCCATCCATCCATCCATCCATCCATCCATCCATCCATCCATCCATCCATCCATCCATCCATCCATCCATCCATCCATCCATCCATCCATCCGTCCGTCCGTCCGTCCGTCCGTCCGTCCGTCCGTCCGTCCGTCCGTCCGTCCGTCCGTCCGTCCGTCCATCCGTCCGTCCGTCCGTCCGTCCGTCCGTCCATCCATCCATCCATCCATCCATCCATCCATCCATCCATCCATCCATCCATCCATCCATCCGTCCGTCCGTCCGTCCATTGACCCATCCCATCCCCTCTCCCTCCTATTTTCTGTCTTTTCACTCATCCACACACACACACACACACACACACACACACACACACACACACACACACACACACACACACACACACACACACACACACACACACACACACACACACACACAGCCTTGAGGTCGTTGAAGGAGAGTCCTACTCCGCAAAGGAGGGTCCTTGGACTCTTGCCATACCGGGACTAGGTCCGGTATATTGAGGGTGTAATTTATATTATGACGGTGGGTTAATGGTTGTATTTAAGTTAAGGGTGTGAATGGTTGATTAAGGTAATGATGGAGAGCAGTATAAGAAGATATAGGAGGTCAGAATTTATGGGCGTCCTAGCACAAGTCTGGGTTTCTTACATGTTTCTCCTGGGTCGAGATCATACTCTCCAAGTCCTCGGATCAGGTGGTTGAAGCTGTTTGGGAGGTTAGAATAGAAACTGTGTGACAGGTGTAGGATATAGTCAGTAACTTTTGGGAAGGATAGGTCTGCATGGATGTTGGCATTTAGGATATACCAGTCGGCTGCGGCAGCAGACCGAATGTATACTCCTGCACAGGAGAGAAAGTCTCCGAGGGATGAGACGCAGGGGGATTGCCGAAGGTTCCCACACCCTCCGTGGACAGGTTTATGACACCCCATGTCAATACAGTTACAGACCATTCAAAAACATTCTGACGGCTTCTACATTTGTGAATGAATCTTCTCGGTTTTAATGTACAGAGTGAATAGGGCGCATGTTTTTTTAACGGTCTGCTCCTTGTATAGCAGGCGTTCTCTGCCACACACATATGCTGTCCTTGTCCCACAGCACATTCCTTACAGGTATTTTCTTTGCCTTGCTATACTATAACGGTTTTGGACTCATCCACACGTTCCTCCTTGTATAACCAAGCATTCCTCCACGTTTCTTCTCGCTCTATGAGAAGCCATTATTCCAGAGTAGCGGCAGTGGATCCCCCCTTTACTAACAATTATTCAGTGTATCATCAAGTGCAGTTGGAATGCGCTAAGCTCCCTGAAAGCTCGTCTGTCGATAATGCGATACCAGAGCTCCTTAATGGAGGAGCCATTATGTTTGTATACAGCCGGGATGCTGATTACGAAGGGGAAGCAAAGGGAAAAATAGCACAGTCATTACCCCCTCTCTTCCTCGCAGGATTAAGGAGTATGAGTGCATGTATCACCAGGTGGACACAATATCCCCAATTTTGTCAAAACGTCTCGTTTAAATGTAAATTTGGGAGCGGAAGTTTGTGTAACTTGATAGGATTCTAATGCTTTTTCTGTTCGTGCGAGGGAAAGAGATGGAATCTCGTGGGGTGGGCTACTTTAAGTTGGCTACCTAAATATGTTTCTTTGGTTGTAACGGAGAAACAAATTTCCAAAACTCAGAACAATAAGTAAAGATGACATACAAAATGCAGTGCATTATTTGCAGAGAACTCTTTCTTAAATAACAATTAAGTTTTCATGACCTCATAAAATAACAAAGGAACAGCGAGTCCATACAATGTTCTTCTCTCTGACGGATTATGGAGTAATACTTAGGCAAACTTAGACTTTCTTTTATTTTAAATTTGCGTGTTCTTAGTTTACTGAGTATAACATAGGTCTTCCTGGAGATTTTTTACTTATAAATAGCGACGACGTAGTGTGGCAATTGGAAGCCGTGGTCATTGTGAAATACAGGGCTGAGAGTCATGAAAGCCCTCCAGTACGACCCGAAAGTTATTACCGTTTACGTGTCAGTGTTTTACTTACTATTAAACGCACTTAACGTGGTTTTGTTAAGTTTATAAGGTGAAAGTGACTGTACAAGCACAATTTTCCCAAAAATGAGTAGGATATGTATGATAGAATTATATGCAAGGTAATAAAGTGTGTAATCTGACCTGGCTTTGTTGCTTAGTGGACGTTCGCATGACGGTATTTTACCTATATTAGGCATATTTTAACTGTTTTGAACAGTTTATGATGTGTGAGTGACCGCTTATACACTTTTTTCTTTTCTTCAGAAACGAGTGCATGTTTAAGTTGTATGGCGCGTTTAACCTAACAAGCTACCGTTATAGGTTAGATGAGCTAGAGCAGGATTGTTTCAAGGTGTGTGTATGTGTTTCATTTATCAACAATGACGCCTACTTCGACTACTTAAAGTATATCTAGAGTTTTAAAATGTCAGATTTTGCCCGCTGAACTGTTTTAGGTTATACGTTAACCAACGTTGTGTTATAAATTCTTATTACACAGCAACTTCGAATGAATAGTAACTACATTTAATTGGTTATGCTTCGTGTATCTACAAATAATCATATAAAATGAGTTAACTCTTGGCTTAAATTGTGATATAAGTTCCTGCTATTTAGAGCTGATTATTAACTTGAAATGTTATATTCACTCATTTCTCCTGTGGTATTTGTGGTTGTTCACCATTGCGTTTGCAATGTTTTCTCTTATTTTTATTTGATTTGTTCATTTTTTAAACATTTCTAAAGAAATAGAAAGTATTGGACTAGTGCAACGTATGTTTTAACACTAGTGTTGATAAATTGTCAAACCACGGGCAACACCGGGTATTTCACCGAGTAGGTATGTTTAATAAACCAAAATGTTACTTAAACGTGTTATGTATATCGAAGGGAGGTTTACATACACAATTACGTTATGTGAAAACATGTTTTATATATTTGTGGTATAATTTTTCCTCAATATTGGTCGCGTTTTTACACCAGTTAAAATGGAAAGTGATTGATTACTATATGTGCAAATAGGTGGTACAAAATAGAGGTCCCCAGTTTAAGGTATTTGAATAAAAGTTTTTAAATGTATCTGTGGCAAAATAATATTGAATTATGTCTATAATATTTTCATTTGAAAGTCCTAAATAATATTCAAACTCGCCTGCTAGTAACTCTACCATGATAAGGCTGTTGTAAACTATATAGTGACTATTACTGATTAGGCGAGAAGTGACCAACCTAAGATAACAAGGGATTTTGTTCAAATTTCTGATGTTAAGTCCTTAACAATTGTAAATAGTCAAGATGATGGCCCTGAACGCAGCTGTTGTCGATTTGCTGTATTTAAGACCGTGTAAATGGCATTCGTAATAGAGTACGGCCTATGAGGAGAAATTATTTTGAGGAGCTATCAGAAGAAAATTTTCTACAGAGTTATAGACTGTCGAAACAAGTTGCTATGAAGGTTACTGCGGAAGTACACAAGAGGTTAGAACATGCATCGAAAGGAATATGCCGATCTCGCCTTTGCCTCAAGTATTAATAACTTTGCAATTTTATAATTCACTGAATTATGTGGATAATACATTGTCTAACACCTGTCTGGAAACGTTCAAGTCACTTGTCACTTGTCCTTTTTCGCTCCTCGTTTTAAATTTACGTAATACTGAGAGAGAACATGCATCGAAAGGAATATTCTGATCTCGCCTTTGCTTCAAGTATTAATAACTTTTCGATTTTATTATTCACTGAATTATGTGGCTAATACACTGTCCACCAGCCGTCTTGAAACGTTCAAGTCACTTGTCCTTATTCGCTCCTCGTTTTAAATTTATGTAATACTGAGAACATGCATCGAAAGGAATATGGCGATCTCGCCTTTGCTTCAAGTATTAATAACTTTTCGATTTTATTATTCACTGAATTATGTGGCTAATACACTGTCCACCAGCCGTCTTGAAACGTTCAAGTCACTTGTCCTTATTCGCGCCTCGTTTTAAATTTATGTAATACTGAGTTAGAACATGCATCGAAAGGAATATGGCGATCTCGCCTTTGCTTCAAGTATTAATAACTTTTCGATTTTATTATTCACTGAATTATGTGGATAATACACTGACCACCTCCCGTCTTGAAACGTTCAAGTCACTTGTCCTTATTGGCACCTCGTTTTAAATTTACGTAATACTGAAGATGTTTCGTGTTTCTAGTAATGCCTACATTTGAATTAAATTCGTTTCCCATTATTTCCTAAGTGACATCTTTCTCTTTCACATTCACCGCATCCGTCCTCCTATTTTCAACGATATCCTTATACTTCGTCACCAATTCAATTAACAATTCTTTCTCCATCAATAAGAAATTTGTTTCATGGCTGTTGTTTACGATTTTGTTTATCCGCCATTTTTGTTTAGCTGTGTGCAGAGGAAAATGAAAACAAAAGCGCAACGCAGTACGTTAAAAAAATAACGACTCATCCACAGCCTTCTATAGCTGTAATATTTACAAGTTTGTTGGCATTAACATTTGTTTGTTAACATTTTCAGAAAACAGGTTTGTTAAATGCAAGAAATTTAACAGCTTTGTTAGCGCTGTTACAATTGTTACGTAGCATTTGTTAACGTCGATTTTAACATCTGCTGGTGAAATCGGGCATTATTGTCCAATTTCTCGGGAAAGAATTCTTTCATGTTTCGCAGAATCTCCTGCTTGAACAATTTGCGTTGTCTTGTTTTGTTCCAGTGAAAGCATCCCTTCCTAGTTCTTCTCTGGTTGTAGAAAGAAAAGTAACTTTCTTGCTAGATAGGCACAGTCAGTGAGCATATGCAAGACAACTTCGATCCTCTTTGCACATTCTAATATACGGGGTGTCCCACCTAACTCTGCGACCTCATATATCTGCGAAATGAAACGAAATATGAAAACTCCAATTGGCAAGGAATATACATATGTCAGAGGCTCACGCAATGACAAAGTATGCACAATTCATAAAGGTAAACAAATAACACTTCCAGCATCAAGTTGCGTATTTTTAAATGGAACATGCATGTTTATGCTGACAAAATGAAAACTAGAGCTACAATTAGTGATAACACACTTGGTTTCAGGTTTCTAAACCTCATACGTTCTGAAATACGTGGATGTTAGAGGATGGCAATGGAGCCACCGTTTCTGACATAATGCAACGCATATACTTCTGTGCTCAGAGCAGGGGTTGGTTGCACTGGCCTGTAGCCTGCTGTAAACAAACCGATATATGCTCGGCACTTTCTATCCTCAGTCTCCTGATCTGGTCTGCTGTCATATTGTAACCTAATTCATGTACGTTTCGAATATTGCTTTCCATATTGACACATTAAACCGTGTTTTTGTTTGGCATGTAACAGTCTCCGTCATCTAGTCGATATGCCATATTTTAGGTCCATATTTTTTATCAGGGAACATTAAACGGACAACAATATGCATCATTTCTGCAACACACAACCCCTCCTCGTGGAGGGTGTGGGATTGAAAACGCGTGTATCAATGTGGTTCCAACATGATAGACGTCCCGCACATTATGCACAGCTTTTCAGAGATGTTGTGGATGTGAAGTTTTCAAGTAGGTGGATAGGACGGGGAGGTCCTGTGCGAGGGACAGCTCAGTCCCCAGACTTGACACTATTAGAGTTCTTTCTCTAGGGCACAGTGAAAGATAGAGTGTATTAAAAACCCATCAACGACAGAAGATAAGCAACATTGTATTACTGCGTCGTGCGCGGGAATATCTGTAGAAACACCTCAATCCGTGCAGCGTTCTCTTGTTACCATATTCCAAAAATGTATTGATACAAATGGAGGGCATTTCGAACATTTGTTGAAGTGACACGGTATCATCGAACTAGACGCTACTGGTAATTTGTGGGTGCATTTTCCATGCCGGATATAATGCACAACAATAAAGTTTCTGAGGGCTATAGGCCACCAATAAATGTGTATAGAAAAGCGGAACTAAGTTTGTTATCACTAATTGTAGCTCTAGTTGTCGTTTTGCTAGAATAAACATACATGTTCCATTTAAAAATTCGAACTTGGTGTTGGACGTGTTATTTGTTTACCTTTATGATTGTGCATACCTTCTCATTGTGTGAGCCCCTGACATAGGTAGAGTCCTGGCCAATTGGAATTTTCATATTTTGTTTCATTTTGGAGATATTTGAGGTCGCAGAGATAGGTGGGACACTCTGTATATGCTTTCATCTTTGTAGAGTTTCGCTTAAGTGTGTGTTTTCTGAAGTAAAGCATGTTCAGAAATTAATGTAACTGCTTTCCTTATTCCTATTCTGCAAATCTCAGGAAAGATGGAAAATTAACAACCACCTAAAATCAGTTTCTTGACTTATTTTTGTACAGGATAGGATAGGCAGTACATACAAGTACTCCCAACTGGTGTTCTGGGGCAACAAATGGTATCCTTGTTTGTCACGTGTTTAACATTTTCATGTGCATAGATGCCCTAATGCCTAAGTAACCACCACATTTCCAGGATTTTGCGAGATGACAGGCCTGTCAGGACATTTAGGCATTCCCACGTTTTTCTTTCTTTCTGTTCTGTGAAGAATGCTTTTGAAGCACTTTGGCTGTCTGTGAGAATGGGAATTCGTTTATAATGAGGAATGGGAAAAGCTATTCTTTTGTAATGTTGTAGGCAGTAGTAGTACCTAATATGAATTCAGCATGTTGTGGTAAAAACATAAACATACATTAGCTCAAACACCAAGCAACATACGGTGAGACTAATTTTGGAGGAAATCGCCAACTCCTATTATTAATTTTCTTTTATATTTTTTCATTTACTTGAAAACAGCCCAAGTAGACATTCTGTTATTTATTTGAAATTTCAGAAAGCTAAGAATTTCCACTTAAAATAGAACAGCATTCGAAAACTACCATTATGTTTTCTATCAATATATAAATATATGCCACAAGTTAACATTAAAAGAGCGGTTATTAATATTGCGTAATTATGCTCTTATTCAACTAGTTTTATATTGGATTTTGATCTCTTTACGACTGGGATTAAACGTCTAAAGTATGCCTCTTTTTAAAATACCTATAAATGCTCCAACTATTGCAGTCTGTAATCAATGGCTAACATGTAACATTATGCCTCAGATTGTTCCAGTTGTACGTTTGATGCTTACAAGCGAACATCTGACTTTACGGAGATAATTATCAGTGTGATCATTCCAGGTTAGTTTTTAATCTAATATAAAGGGAATAACAACTGCTTTGTCAGCATATTGTTGAAGAACCTTTCCCGCAGAAATCAGTTGTGAATTTTTCTCAGTCCATGATTGATTATGTTTAAGACTGTATTAGGAAATTTCACAATAGTTCAAATGAGGGAAGAGACTTTAGCCAACTTAGAAACAATACATAGCAAAAACAATTCCATACGAGCATAAATAAGCAAGAAACCGTATTAACTGTGATCTTCTGGCTTCTCTTAAACCACTGTTCCCTGCAATTATTCATTGATGCTTTCTCTGTGTTCTAACACATGTTCTCCAAGAGCGACCAAGATTCATCAAGGAAATTCGTGGTATCTGTATAGAAACTAAGTGATGAAGCATTCGCTTCCGCATTGCCTTCTTTGCTCGTAAACGCAGACAAGTTAGTTTGAAACTTAGAGCATTGGCGTTGTTTCTCATTTGGTATGCCTGTTTCAACCGCTAGTTAAAGCTCAGCTAAGCTCGTTAAGGACGAAATTTCTTGCTCCTCATCGACAGCAATATTGTCATCGGCACCCGGAAATTACACTTAAATCTCCTTTGTGGTTGCACAAGCTGCAAGTATAGAATAATGCTTCAACTGAGATTGATACCAAAAATAACGAGCTGGAACTTAAGTAAGGTATGTTCTAGTCATCTGCACAAAGCACATGCCTACTTGTTCATGGTACACAGGACAAAAAAGCTAAATATTATTTCATGTGATACGTAAGCTTTACCGAGAAGTGTCGATGGTTCCAAATGCTATATTACGTTTACAAAATCAAAAGTGTAACTAGATGAGATGTAATAATTTAATAACCGTGTTATTTTAGTCGAATACCTGGTATCACCAACCTTCAGCAGTGTATTTGAGAACCATGGAGCTGTTGACAGATGGCTAAAGTGAAATCCGTTACAAAGTTTTTTTCTGCCGAAGCGTCTTGCCTGTGTTCGGGATGCGATTTTCCTTCCAGATCATCAATGGCTCGTCACATGTTAGAAGGAATCGCAATTAGTTTCGCTCTTTTAAGTAAACAGTAAATATTTTGTCACTAAAATGTCTAACGGTTTTATAGTACATATAGTTTGGTTTAGAAGTAAGGTTCTACGAATTGAATGATGTGAAAGTTATCAAAAGAGGCAGTGCACAAAATTTCGCAGGAAACTAAATTGAGAATGGAATACACTACCAATATTCTTCCACCATTTCTTAACGAAGCAGTTGTTACTAACCCACGAATATTTAGGCATTAGGGTTGTTCCATAGTGCTAAGTGGTTTGTAATAACGTTTATAAATGCTCTGTGACCATTCAGGAAAGAAATTTTCGAAGCAATTCCTGACTATTTTAAGTTTCCATAAAGTGAAGAGGTCCGCAGTTATTAAGGAAGTATACAGTAGCCAATCTTACTGGTGTTGTAGGACAATACCTCGTACCCTACATAGCGACCTACATAGCTCAGTTGTGGCTATCACCTTCCAGGAGGAAATAATGGAGCGAAGGAACCACAACAGGCTACAAACCGCAGGCAAATAGTCCACAGAGACACGTGGAAGTCTCAAGCAGTTGCTGGCTGGAAAATCCATCTCAGTGTTGCAACTGCCTAGAGAGGGTGATAGATGACCCATAGAACAAGCGACACCGTTTTCTGATGTACAAGGGTGTACCTAGTCTTTCTTTTGATCAAGTAACTGCGCCATCTGTACGGAACTGCCATGCCAAGAAATCTTGAAGCACACATGATAAAATGAGAAGGAAAAGGAGTGAAAAGTAAATTATGGAAGGAAAATTGTAGTACATAAGAAATCATCCCAGCATTCGCCTACAGACCGCGAAAAATCCAAGACTGGAAAGGGTGGTCACGGGAATCGAATTGTGGGACCTAACGAATGCGAGCTCTCGCGTTACCCCGGAGCCAGCTCGCTCGATTTGTTGGCGTTGTAAGCACCACTACATGTATACATGTGCTTAAAAGGAAACAACACAGAGGTATAAGGAAAGGTATGGTTCCCTGAATGTTCAAATGTTTCTTTACCTAGGTAATATTGGAATACGGCTGTCAGGTTTTGTTGACGATAGTTTGACAACGCTCTGTTGAAAGAGAATGGCGATCGATTGATTTTTCTGAACTACAGAAGCTATAGCGCTAGTTAAAAAAGTACTTTAGATCAGCTGTGACGTGGCATGGCATGAGAATGAACAATCACATACGCGCTGCCTTTCATTTTGTTTCCAAAGGTACTCTTATAGCCAATGAAAGAAACATTTTTCCTGTCAACCTGCATAAATTAAATAGGCGTCATAGTTAACGTCCCTTTACGTGATTTGATTAGCGTTGACGAAGCGGCAAACATTAACGTAGCGTCAGTTTGGCGCCCCTTAAGCTAAATTTGTCCATGGATGAGCAGTAGTCCAGTCAAATCCTTGCACCGAAATTACCTCCGGACGAAAAAGCGGATATGTGCCAAATTATGATTAAAATAAAGCATATTTAAGGGTGCATGATGAGTATTTATAGTTATTATTCCAACCAAACAACACTTTACATAAAGGATTTTGTGTTATTTTCTCAAGCAATTTCATTAAGATAATTTCATTTCGGCACATTCATTAATAAGTACATTTTAGGAATTCACATAGGTATAACTTAGCAACACGGAAAAAAACCCGACAATTTTACTACAAAAAACGTATAGATCTCTACAGTTTGTATCAAAGGCATCACCAATTGCAAGAGCTTTGAAATATGATGTAGTATTTATTGTTTCTCTTAATCTAATGCAAAGAATGTTTAATGTACATCAGCTTGTTCCAGTTTCCAGTCCTCTTACAACAAAATGTGTTGAGTATCAGAGAAATTATTCATTTGTTATGAATATTTTTTAAAATATTCCTTATCCGGATTTTATTTTTAAAAATATGTTTTATTATAGTTAATCGAGTCACGCAAATTTTTCTACGCGCTATTCTAACATAAGTTTTGTTGTAGATGTAAGGACCATGTTGGAGACGGAATAAAAGGAACGCATACTTTTGTATTATCTTACGAGAAAATTAAGCATTATCATACTTGGAATATGAACGTTTATTATTTAAACGTTAGGTCATTAAGCGGAACTATTCAAAAATATTTATTATTTTTATAATTTTAATTGTTGAATTAATAATTTTAATATGTTGTCATGTATCATATCTTTATCTCAAAAAGTTGTTATAGGCACTTGCGTGGAGATTAGATTCTTTTTTCTCAAATAAAGGGTTTGGGAGATGCATTACAACTTTGCCAGGCGTTTCAAACAGTCTTGATTCAAGATTACGTTTTTAATTTACTACCACCTTCCCATAGTAGGCAGAAGTTGTATTCCATTAAAAAGTTCGATATAGGAATTTCATCGCAAATACGATTTTTCGTTCCTCGGAAAAAAATGAAGGACTGTTCCAGTAGTGATTGAGAGAGAGGGAGAGAGAGAGGTGGGGAGGAAGGGGGCGTAACTCAAATGGAATGTCAGATAATACCAGACTTGGTATCTTCCAAACATGTGACACAAGACTTTTCAAGATAAAGTCCACGTTCCACAGCTACATGGAAAACCAATCACTTTTGTTCTAAAAATTGGTCAATATGTTTAACGTATTTGCATGATTAATGATGTGCATATCTTGAATTTATTGTAAATGGCCTGTGAACTTCGGAATAAAATTTTTAACTTTCTATAAGTATCTGGCAAGTCAGACAAAACTAATTAGACCAATGTAGATCTCGTTAAAATACGTAATTTGGATTGTTTTAAGGCATTGTATTCAAAATTCATTAGACAAACAACTATCTTTGTTACCAATGCAAAGTTTTCCCTCCGCTTTGACCGTTGAATCAGAAGTCGTATAGTGAACTGGAGCTGGGCTGTTAATAACTTGCGGACATTTCTGCTGCCTTGTCCGGTGAAGAACTAAGTATTTGTATTCATTATTTGGTACTAAGTACACTACACAAACACAAAATGCAGTGTC
This sequence comes from Mantis religiosa, assembly GCA_030765055.1. Taxonomy (NCBI): domain Eukaryota; kingdom Metazoa; phylum Arthropoda; class Insecta; order Mantodea; family Mantidae; genus Mantis; species Mantis religiosa. The sequence goes on from CM060948.1 coordinate 269,953,073, forward strand.
GGTTTAAAAGAATCGGGCCGTGCTATGATGTTATATATACGCACATGTGAGTTGCTCAGTACCGTACGATAGCAATGTTCCCAGTACCGTACGCGGAAGTATATCTTTATCCCCTGAAATTGCATTCACATTAGATTAATTTTTGTTTATAGACATTCCTGTAAACATTGAGGTCAAATAGAAAGGAAAATGGTTAGAAGAAAATATGAAACAAGCAATAGAGAATGTGATAGAAGGATCAATGAGCCTGGGAGTACCAATATATGTTGCCGAACCATTAACATCGACTCTGTATAAGTAGATGTTTCAGGAAAAGGCGAAAAAAAAAAAAAAAACAGAAGATCAAACCAATAGCAAAAGGACGGAAGACTAACATTAATAAAACTATAATTAGAGAGCCTAGCTCTAACTCTGTGCCAACAGAAACTAGAAATAGTGAAGTGCCTTAGAAGACTAAAAGAAAACTAAATTTTGGAACCAAAACCAATGTTGATTGAAGTATTCTAACAGAGTATCATTTGCTTAGAAATCACAGACGAGGCTTGGGTTTCACTGTGTATCGTGCATGGGTTGGGCACATATTGAATGTACAGGGCATGAGAATATTAATTTTTATAGATGTGGTCACTGTGTTTAAAAAATGTTTCATTAGTTCTAAGGCATTTTTATTTTGTTGTGATAATCTCTAGAGAAGGTTTTGAAAAACATATTATCATGTTACCGTGTTCTGTTATCTCAAAAATACAATAAATATAATAAGAATCTTGTGATTTATTATGCAGTTCCTTTTCCTTTATTTAGAAATATGTATTTATTTACGCCTGTCCGGTACTAGGGAACACTTTTTGAGATACGCAGTTATCACTAATATTTACTTTAGTTTTTAAGTCAACATGAAACGCGTTCATGAATGTTCATTACTAATGCTGTTTCTGTATGTTATCAGCTTCAGATTAATAGTAATACCCTACTTGTTCTCCGTTGCATTTTCTTTGAATTTTGAAAAAAGCTTAGGTGTGCGGTAATGGGCGTATCTCCCCTATGTCGAGCTTTGGCCAGGAATCCATGTTTTCTGGCCCCTTAGGCATTGAAGTCAAGATCTTCCAAGAACATTACCAGAAGAATTTGAAGAAAATCTCCACCCCAAACAACCCTTTACACGAACAATTTTTCGAAAAAATGAAGTTATTTCTGGAGAATGTTTAATGAAAAGTGAAGAAGAATTAAAAGTATGTCTTGAATTTTCTGGATATAGCCTCTGAAGCTCTCTTCTTTCTGAATGACTTCTGCATAACTAGTAAACCTTATATTTAACCCTTATATTCGGGCATACAACTGTCAAATGTATTTCTTGTGGAATTAACCATTTCTAAAATATTCCTTGTTATTGGTTTGAAGTTTCAAATAACAGTTTTCTCAAGTGAGAAGTGATAATTCTTTGTGTTTTTCTTCTTTTGTGTCGTATCAAGAGAATGTAATTTTTCAAAGCCGTTACCTAGTGACCAGAACTTTAAATGATTTTATTATTGCTTTAACCTTACTGTATTCCTCTATTCCTATTGCACTTACAAGCAAATATGTAATACAACAGTTTGCATAAATGTTTATTTCGATTTATATGAAGTGAGTAGTAGAATATGCTTTGATAACAATAGTTTGTTGAAGAATGTGTAGAGTTAGCCGCGTGACTGTAATGTGTAAGACTCTTCGCATTTTCCAATACTTTTACAAATTATGAAGTGGTAGATCACTATAGTTTTGAATATATCATGGAACGAGTGAAACTTTAAAGCCCGCGTGTATCTATCCGTTTTAATAGATTTTGATCCTTGGAAATATTTATCTCGATTGACATGAAATAGACTAAAAATAAACTTTTGTAAAATCAGTGTGTAGAAAATTGATAAAAATAAACTATATGAGGTAGAAAAAAATATGTGCATATAATATAGGTAGAAATTCTTGTTTATTTTTAACGCACTCATAGCATACGCAAGTGCGCAGGCATGTTTTGTCACTTGTTTCTACTAGGTATTTAAAGTAGAGGAAATACTGTATTCCACCCAAAATTCGATGCTGAGATTTTATTGAAAACACATGCTTTAAGGCTTTCGAACCCCAAACGTACTTTTATAAAACAATTCATATCTATATCTGTGTGTTTTTTTCTGTTTGTGTGGACAACTACAGCAAAAACGAAAATTTCATAAATTTCAGAAGTTCGGAATCCTTCAAAGATGAGTACGAAGAATTAGCTCCCTCACCTCAAGAAAAAGTCGTCACCCCAAACTGGCTAGTGCATGGAACCTTTTGAAATGCTTTACACTTAGAAATATGGCTCTTAGAGATTTTCATTAAAATACAATATGTTTTATATAGTTACATGACGAATAAAATGCAAATATATTTTGACGTTTCGGAAATAGCCCGTGAAGTCCCATTAATTTTGAACGACTTTTGCATAATTATAAACTGTATAAGATAAAAAAAAACCATTCAGAAATGTAGATCGCATTAAAAAGCAATAAAAATATAGCAGAGATAAACTATTTGCAACATATGTAAGACTTTACACACACTGCAGGTGGTAGCAGGTAAAGTGAAAGCAAACGAGTAGTTCCACTCGTAATGTAAGATATTTTTATTATTTGTGTTTTACATTATCTGATTCGGTGAAATCTTTTTGCAGAAATTGAGGTCGAATGCACTCAGTGCGGTAAACTTAATTTTAAGTTAATGTAAATTAATTTAAGTTGTGTGTACTTGCTGATATCGACATTCTTCCTCAGTGAGATGGTAGTGCGGGGTATAGAATAATGTGTCCACAACGAAATAGCTTTCTCATTTACATTTTTCTTAACAAAATAAGCTAGAAGAACCTTTTCAGACACATTATCATTATTTATCTTCTTGCACCACAGTTGAAATTTATTGTACTCAGATTTCGAGACCACTGGTATTATTAAATTAATAGCAGCATTTGCTGCAAATTCTACATCACTATCAGAATCATTCAGTTTGCAATGTATATATCTGTGTGTGTGTGTGTGTGTGTGTGCGCGCGCGCGCGGGCGTGCGTGCGTGTGTGTGTGTGGTTTTTTCCCCCTATTTACCGCAGTTCTATACCTACATTAATGACCTGGTTTTGTAATGGCCATCTACATCCAAATGTCGACTAGAAAATCAATGTATATAGCCATCGTACAAATTTTAAGTTTAAAAATATTTTTATCAAAGTAGATAAAACGTTATACAATATACGTATCATAACACCAAATTACAATACTCTACTGGCTATCATATCGATCTACGGTCTCGTTCGACAATATTCCATTCTCCCATTGGGAAGGGTACCCAGTATCGGACACTTAAGCATATTGTTTTATAATGACTTTGTAAATTGGTGCAGTTAATATTAAGAATTATTTTTGAGCACATGTTTCGTAAATGTTTTTAAACATTTACAAATCTCACCCAATTTGAAAACAAGATCCCTATATGGGACAGTCTGAATATTATAAGACCACTTCGTTATTTGAATGTATATATTACTTTTTAAGGCAAATGACAGATTTATAATAAAGAGGATTCCCTTCAAGACTTGGCGCAGTTTTCATTGGCCCAAGCCCTGGATCCAGTCTTCATGAAATTTTCGCCACAAATGATGCAGTCGGTTTTTTCATATTAAAAGCTCAGTATTTTTCTCTCTCTCTTTGTGCATGAAATCGCTAGAAATGTTGTGGTTGAAGGGGTAGATGCCACAAGAAAAATCTGACTTGAATTATTGCAATTCATTTGTTTAGAGTGACATAAGATGGCTATCGACATTCGGTTATTCTAGTGCATCATATTCCTCTTCCGAAAAAGTGTTTTTATATGTACCCATGGCACGTTTCACTTTTGTTTCATTTCCTGCAGAAATTAATTTTAGTCTGTCTCCAAATGTGCTTTAAGTCGCATAGAACTAACTACTCGTTTGCTTCCCCAATGCTTAGTTCCCCTCTTCTTATTTTATCAGTCGCTATCTGTATTTTACGCCGTCCAGTTCCCTCTATTATTGCCCATATTTGTCTGAAACAAGCAAAATAATAGAATTGATAAGAAAGGTACGAATACGTTGTCCGATACCGTGTTCTGAAGTCTCGTCCGATATAAAACGTGAACGAGTCACTACACCTAACGCATTTAAACAAAAGCAGTGCCTTCATTCATATTTTTAGATTGACATACCGTAAATAATTTGCAACGCTTAAAAGTATATTTTACTCACCAATATTGTAGTATCAGGTAAACAAAATAATCTTCATGCAGCAGGAAGCAGGTCGGAAATAAGAAAGCTCTCTTTTACGTGATCAATTGTTTGTTCATAGTCACACAATGTTCCCTTTCCGGCTTGCCTGTAGAAGGTCTAACACTAACTGAGCTACCTTTCCTGATACATCGTACCGAAAACCAAAAATTGATATTGTCTGATCTAGAGTTTCGTCCGATACCGGGCGACTTTCCCCTAATTTGATACTTTGCGATATTGATGTCGTAAATAACTATTATAGAACGGCTGTTTAAGTACATTACAGTGAATAGAAAAATTAGTGTGTTGGTTACAGTCTTTATTCTGTCTTACGCTTGTGGAATAATGGGCTCATTTATATGTGTAGTGATCCTCTTTATATATTAATATGTGGATCCATAGAAATACACAAGGCTAGTTTTATACATACAGAGGCCGACATAAGTATTCGAACGTAAACATATTTATTACTTATATTATTTTAGAGCTACACAGAGTAAGCATACGTAAATACAAGTGGTACAAAATAAACTTGAGTCTTCTATTAAACATAAGCTCATAAATATCAACTGAAACTAATTTGCATTACAAGGAGAAATAAAATTGTTACTTTTCATCTGGACATAAGTATTCGAACAGATAACAGCTAGTATTTAGTTATCATCCCCTTTCTTTGAATTACTGCTGATAGTCGTTTGGGCTTTGTCCGTATGTGTTGTTTAGTGACTGCAGAGTCCATATTTCTCCACTCTGTTTGAAGAATTTCTTTCAGATGGTCCTTGCTTCTGATATGATGCTTCCTCACACGTTCCTCGAGTTCCTTCTATATGTTCTCTATAGGATTTAAATCTGGAGACTGGGCCAGTGTCTTCAAAGTCTGAGGAGTGTTGTACACTATCCAAAGCCTTACAATTTCAGCAATGTGCTTCGGATCATTGTCCTGCTGAAAGTAATAATCATGCCCTAATCCCAGCTGCTCTGCATTCTTTTTAAGATTGATATCAAGAATCCTCTTGTATTCAAATTTGTCGTGATCCCATCTATGGACACTAGTTCCCCAAAGCCAGATGAAGCTATACAGCCCCATACCGTCACATTACTGCCACCATGTTTCACTGTAGCTACCGTGTTCTTAGGTTCCCATTCTGTATTTGACAGTCTCCACACTTTAAGACGTCCATCACTCTTGTATAAGCAGAATTTGTTCTCGTCCGACCAGAGAACCTTATCCCAGAATTCTGTTGGGTCACCACATACTGTTTATCAAATTCTATGCGCTTTTTCTTATTCACCTTATTAACATATGGTTTCTTCCTAGGAACGCGGGCATTGTACCCACTAATATTTAAAACCCGTTCGACTGTTTTGGTGTGAACCACAGTGCCAGAATATTGCTTAAGACATTCTCTAATCTCAGATGCAGTGACTCTCGGTTTCTGCTTCACCATTTTTATTATTGGCCTCCTGTCTCTGATGGTGAGTTTAAAAGGAGCGCCATTTCTAGGTTTATTTACAACAGTATTTGTCTGTTTGAAGCGTTAAATTATGCAGAACACTGTAGTTTTGCTTCAGTTAGTGGTTTTGACAATTTCAGAGAGAGATTTGTTTTGTTTGTACATATTTATCACGATATTCCTCTCTGTCACCATTGTCTCCTTATCTTTATGTCCCATATTACCTGTGAGCTTACAATCGGCTGAATACCTTTGAGCACACTGTCTCGAGGCATAGCATAAACACAACTGCTATGTGGTAGTGGCGTGTAGGGTACAATCAACCACCTTTCTCTCTGTTCGATTGGGTACGTTCAAATACTTATCTCCTCGGATAAGAGTGACAATAGAATAAATACAGTACAGATTGTATAATAAATACATGCAAGTGATGTTTTAAATATTGTTTCCGAGACAAAAAAATGATAATGTTTACATTTTAACAATTCAACTCTGCCAAATAAATATTACAGTATTTAAAGCACGTGCAATGCTACATGTTATATTATTCGAATACTTCTGTCGGCCTCTGTATATTTGATGTCAGAAGCGTCAAGGATATTGTGAGATGTTCGTATGCATATGACGGCGAGAGAAGATGCGACTTGTAATCAAGCGAAAGTATCGGAACAACCTTACAGTTTATGCTCGGCAGTTTGAAGAACCCCTCCTGCTATAAATCTGCTAGCGTGAGCGAGATCTAAAGTGGAAGTGCTAAGCTCAAGTTCCGTTGCATCACGTCCCTTTATGGTCTAACGCCGAGCGCCAGTTTGAGCAACTTATCAAATAAATTATTTATAGCGCAAACGCATAACGCTATGAAGAGCATTTCCTGTGGCGACTAAAATTTGGAATCTTCTTATCTATGTGTTTATAAAATAACGGCAATCTTCACTGTACTAATGTGGTAAAAGCCATGGGATTCTGTTATAGTTCTTTAAAGTATAACAAAGAAAAAAATAGGTTACATTCTCCTGATTTACTCAACCTAACGCCATTTCTTTTTATATAGCGTGTACAGTTTATTCTTTCGAAGGCTTGTGTATTTATTTATGTACTTGTGTTAATCGAGATAAAGCTTTACAGAAATAGTTTCATTTTACACTTCCTTATAGGTTAAGGGAGATTAAGAAAATCGAATCCATAGTCAAATTTTGAAATGCTGGCTTTCAGCTTCCACGTCCTCAATGCTATCGCAGTAGACAACTGAACAGAGACTGTCCTTTAAAATTTGTTGTGTTGCACTCACATGACTTTCTTCCATGCATTGTTCTACAAACTATTCTTACAAAACTTCTATCCAGGATTTGTTAATTTACATTTTATTGTAAAGTACAGAAAGTAAAGCGATAGTCACCGTTTTAAAGTGTGCATGTCTAAGCGATGGTTTTGAAATATCAATTCTTTGCATGATCCGAAAAAAATAAATATAGAAAAACAAATATCACTTCTCAGTGGACGTCCTTGTATCTGAAATGTCAAACCAATAAGGAAATAAAGAATGCCTCGAATAGTTATGTTAAAAAGTAAATAACTAAAAATTATAATAACAGTAAAGATGGAACAACAAAAGAAAAAATCTTTTTTAAATAAATAACTTATGTTCTTTAATGTCTTTAGTTATTGCTTACAGGAATTTTTGTGCGGTTTACCAACTATCCAGAAGTAATTCTCGATGAATGGGGGCTATTCTCAGAACTTTCAGGATTCACATTTCATTTGTGACGAAAATATCTTGAGGATATGAAAAAAAAAAAAAAAAAAAAACGTTAACATTTTTCAGAGAAATCAACATTAATGAAGGATTTTATATATAAAGTATAATTTGGGATGGGGGATTTTTTTTTTTTAAATCTTCTTGTCACCTCTTTGGAAAATGCTAATCTTACAAACACCAGTTTATTATTTATCCGACTTTTCATTTTTGAGTTATGCTGTTCACACACACACACACACACACACACACACACACACACACACACACACACACACACACACACACACACACACACACACGCGCGCGCGCGCGCGCGCACGCACGCACACACACTAACACACTCATGTACCCACGGAATTTTTCTATTTTTCTTTAAATCCGGGAGTCTTTTTTTGTAATTTATGTCAAACGTCATGTCATATGAATAAAATGACGACGAATGAAATGATGCTCAAATGAGCCCAGGGTACATAGAGCTTAGATTTACCCGACATTCGTCTTTCAGGATAAGGGAAAACCCCGGAAAATAAGCTTATCCAGGTAACCCAGCCTGATGTGAGTCGGTTGCGCGACCTCTTGAACGTGAGGCAGACACGCTACCATCTACGCTACCGAGGCGAGCAATCAGAGAGCCTGAAAACCTGTTTCTGATGAAATATCCATATCGAATTTTTCGGTGGAATTTAATGATTTCTCTCCTGAGTACAGCGAACGAACTGATGCCACTTGCTGCACTCTAGTGAGGACTTGCTTAAACAGTTCATGTGACGCACTTGGCAGTGAATTAATGGCTTTGTCCTTGTACGGACGAAGTTGTAAGTTAATGGAGAAAAGGTATACAGGGTGCTTCAAAGGGTTACTGAAAAACTTAAGGAACAAAAAGAGTAGACAAAATAGAGTAACTCACTGGGAACCTATGTTCCCAAACATGATCCCGAGTGAATACCAGTAATATTATATTAGTACACCTTATGTACAGGATTTAGTGTAATACGTTACAAAAGATGTTCAAACACACAACACCACATGGAAATGCACCGTCAAATAATAGGGTTTTCAATATGGGTAGGCATGTTATCGTGCCATACGCCTTGTCACAACATTTGAATGGGCCAAGGTACCTGATCTTCTTGGAATAAGTTCTTCCGGTGTTGTTAAACATGCATGCAATTGGATGGAGCGCAACCAGATTTTGATGTCAACGTGCGGCGCTTCCTAAATCGCAAATATACTGGACGTTGGAAGGAAAGAGGAGGACCACTTGCATGGCCACCTTGTTTCCCGGAACTTAACGGTAATTGATTATTCCTTTTGGGGCATACCAAAGCTGTGGTGTATCAGGCAGCAGGAGACGATCCAGAAACAATAGTAGTTAGAATAGTTGTGGCATCTGGCGAACTTTTGCACATGCCTGGGGTGTTTGATCGAGTGCGCCAAAGCTTTATTCGACGGTGCAGTGCCTGTATTCGCTGTGCTGGTGGTATGTTTGAACATCTTTTGTAAGGTGTTATACTGAACCCTATGTATAATAAAGTGTATTTCGGCTTAACAAAATATCATTAGTACTGACTCGGAATCGTGTTTAGGAACACGGGTTTCTAGTCTAAAGTTACTCTGTTCTGCCTACTCTTACTCTTCCTTAAGTTTTCAGTAACCATTTGAAGCGTCCTGTACAAGAAGTACAACTAACAATTCTGTGGTTGGATGTACCAACATATACAGCAGTAGTCCTCCAGGCTTCAGGTTTTTCGTCTTTCTGAACAAAAGTTAGCATTTAATAAAAAAAGGTTTGGATTGCTGCAATAAAACGAGACAAGCCTAATGGTAAATATCAGCTCCTACAAAGAGTTCACGGTTTTGTAGTCGACACTTTTTACAGACGATCACCCTCAGGGGATTGAGAACAGACCTGGTTGTAACCGTGATTCTGACAGACGTGGTTTATACCCGAGATTGCGTATGAAACCAATTCATCTAATCGGAGGAACATTAACATTTTGACGTTAAGTGAGATGAGATACAATACTGGATGTGGTTTCAATAAAGTCAATACAGATGTGACGGTAAACAGTAAAGCTGGTATGAAATTGTTCTTTTCTTCTCTAGCGAAATAATTGTGGAGCAGAATGCTTAAAGTAAATGCTCATAGAAAGACAGATACTTATTTCAGTGAAGACTACAAGCTAATTTAAACATTAAACATTCATTTTGTTGGTGTAATTCAGTAAGGGAAAACGATCAGCGTCTTCTGAACACTGCACATGCAAAGTTTGCTGTGTTCTATATTCTATTGTTTATACCCCGTTTGTAAGACATTAGGAATAAACGTAATAGCGAAAATTGCTGCTAATTCGACTAATGCAAAGTAAATTCTATATTTAAATAACTATTTTTTTACCGACGGTGTCAGTTGTCAGGATCAAATCATCGCCGCCGGTGTTTTTCTTACTGCAGTAGAAGCCATCACATCGGTCAGATGCGGATTTGAACCCTCGACCTTAAAATCATGGGCCGGTGTCTAACCAACTGAGACACCTAGACCGACACTTTGGTGTTATAATCTGTCTCAAGCAAGTTTAATGCTGCTGTAAACATCTGGGTGGGGAGAGAGACAGAGACAGAGATATTGGGACAGAAAGCGGTTAAGCTGTTGATTGGTTTAGCGAAGCTAATGGGCGTTTTCTTTTATTAGCATGCGTACGATAAATCCCTTCCTTAAGTACAGTACTATAAGTAGTTTTCTGATCACTGCTCTGCGCGAGCTAATTTCGGAGAGAGAGAAGTATGCAAATGTTTCGATTCTTATTAATGTAATAGCCCCACATTTTGTTTCTGCTTCACATACCACAAATATGTGTTCTGGGCTCGTGAGCCCTGAAAGGGATATTTACAACACACAGACACGCGCGCGCACTAGTATGCTCTATACAGATTAGAAGACAGGTGAAATTATACACACCTTTAACTCATGTTAAATTAAGCTGCATTTTATTTAACAGTTACTAAAGGATACTGCTATTATATAATATTTTTGCATTACTATACCAGGCAGCTTTCTCGCAACGAGGTCTGTATCGAGTTGAATGCTGATTAAGATGTTATTGTTTATAGTGTAGAGTTGCTTCTGATATTTAACACTGTAGTTCCTGTACATCTCGCGTACCTCACAAACCCAACAACACTTATGTATATGCAATTTAAAATCAGTAAGCTTTTCATCCTGGAGTAGGCCGGTGCTTCAGCCGAAATAAAACACAATCGAGGCAAACCTTTAAAAAGTGCGAGAGGCGAACGTCGCGCATTGTTTCGCGGTGCTTAAAGAAAAAAACCCGGAATCGTGTGTTAAAAAAAAGAGAGAAAGAAACTGATGGTTTCCTTGGTATTTCTACAAGTAGTGTTAGAATGGAACAGGAAGCATCCGGAACTCTTAAGAACACCGGGAAATCGCGTAAATGCAAACAAGGCGTGGAAAAACACGATTTTACGAAAAGTGCTATACGTAGTAAAGTTCATGATTATTATTATTATTATTATTATTTTTTCAGAACTGAACGGCCGACTCTAAATAACGTTTTGCATGCGGTAAATTCTGACACAGACTTGCCAAATTTTTCACGAAGTACTCTCCATCGGTTGTTGATAGATATTGGATTGAAATTTCAAAAGCGAGGGCGGAAATCAGTTATAGTGGACAGAAAAAATATTGTAATGTGGAATCTACGCCAAATCAAAAGTTTTCGTAGGAATCCGATTAAAGTTAACCATTATGTTACTGCATGATTCTATTAATATTCCAACTCACATTTTTAATAAATTAATGTGTAACCCAATTCTATTTATTGTCAAGAAGTTAGCGCTGCTATATATACTGCTAGTGTTGCAAAACTTATATGCAAAAATACATTCACACCGAAATTTCTTGTTTCCATTACTCCATCAGGGGTGCGTTTATTTCATTCTATCCCTCATCCACCTATTTCATTTCATTCTCTTATTATTTGTTTAACCTGTGCAAGCTTATCGCTTTATAACCTACTTCGAATGTCTCAAAATATGTATTTCCAGTGAAATCTGGAAGTTGAATTTGGGTGTGGAATGCAGTACTTTGTTTACCCAACATGTATATGAAACGAAAGTAAGAAGGATGAAGAAGAAAATTGTTCACATACATGCGGATTTGAACCGTGCGCTTACGCTTGAGAGATAAATATTTTAACCATTCAGCACTAGCTGTCAGCGGCTTCGTCGAAGCGAGAGTCGGTGGAGAGATGGTATGGCAGCCGGAGAACCTGGCTGAGGTGGGGAGCTAGCCGCAGTAACGGTTTTTGGGGAGGACCACCGACGCAGAGAAGACTACCGCCTCGCAAGTGTTAGCACCATCGGTGGATGCGTGGTGTTGGCATAGATGGTGCAGCAGCCGAAGAGTCTGGCTGAGGTGTTTGCCCAGCACAAGAAGGCAAGAGACGAATGAAGGGTAGAGAGGTTGGAACTGTTTATTTGCTCTGTTAGTGGATCTGTTTGCTAGGAAATGAGTGTATGAGAGAGTATACGAGTGGCCGATTTTGCCGGATCTAATGCTCGTTGCAGTAACTGCAGTGATAGGTATTATGTGTGGGTGAGTGTCATACTCGGAAGGCGAGCATAAACAGCGTGCGAGGGCAAAAGTGATTACGTTATACATTCCTCTACCTTGCCTTCTTGTGCTGGGCAGACAGTAGCTAGCTGAAGTTCGGCTGTTCGTGAGTACATCACCGGCGCGGAGATGATAACTGCTTCGCAAGCGTTAGCAGTGGTGTGCGTGGCCGGCGGAGCTAGTCTCTCGGTGGAAGTGGGTGAAGCGGCGAAGCAGGTTGCGGCAGTCGATTCGGCGGCGTTATATTCCCCTCACATTCCATTTTCCTGAAGACGAAGACGATGGAAGACTTCAATGATGCGTCGGAGTACTAATACTTTACGACCTGATTGGAAGTGCGAGAGGGATTTGAGCTCCCAATTTGTTTGCGTTGCGTGACTTCGTTTGGTGACAAGCATCTTATACATCTGAGCTGTTCTGGAGAAAGGCTGTATGAATTTGCAGGAACTAAATTAATCCGTGGAGTGTGTTTTAAGGTTAGGAAGTCCATGCACATGCTGATCTAAGCAACTTTGAAAACAAATATCGTGTATTTAGTTACTTTATTGCGGGCACAGATATTCTGATATTTCTGTGGACATTTCCTTTAGAATTGTGAAACCCGTTCAACAGATCCCCCCAATAATTCTCGGGGTAAGATTATTCATACCGCTTGTAGCTGTATACCACACCTTTTAATAAGCATTTGGATTTGTGTAACTAAGTATCCCTGAAAACAACTGTATAAAACTGTCTCAATGGAATGCAGATCATTTCCTATGATTCTAGAGATAAACGTGTTCACATGGAATACATTGTATCGTTTCCACATTTAAAGTTAGGGTAAATATCAAAATTTTGCCAAAAATGTTTTTTCGTTTTAGGTGTAGTTTTATTTGGAATTTATTAATGATACAGTATTAGTAGATATATAATTTTTATCATTATATGACTTATCTATATATAATCATTTTTATAGACACATATGCATATTTTTAAAAGTGGTACTTTGTGTGCGGTGACTTCTGCATCACCTGACAGGAAAAAAAAATCATAACTGTTACATACTTAGGAAAAGAAAGCACCTCTTTTGAGGAAATTATGGTCTACAAATTGTTATTAGTGTTACGTATCGGAGCTTCTGTTTCCTCGAGTCATGTGGTTTCTTTTTTCTTTCTCCTTTGTTCTTTCTTTTTTCTCTTTGCAAATATATACGAGCTTTATTCTCCATTTCTTTTGAGCGCTTCCTCAGTGAATGCCATTTTCTGGCAGAAATGACTCGTTTTAACAGGAAATATTGCAGATGGCTAAATCAAATGTTAGCGTGGTAAATAGAACCTGTAAGTGCTGTTGTGGATACACTTTGGGGTCAATAGTATGGTGGCCTCCCCTTTTTTTAATTACTGATAAACTCTAATCGAAAGTTGTTATGATTAAGAAAATACTCCTAATCCTTTAACAAAACAAACGTATTCTATAAATGTGATTGGTTGGTTACCAAAACATGGCAGCCTTTATTCTATAAATGCAAATCGCGAAACTAGGAGATTTTCACTAAAATCCTGTAAAAACGTTAATACCTATGATGTCTTAAATAGTGTCTTAGATAATGGGTCATAAATGTATTAAATGTATAGGGCTTTCAATATTCCAAAGAACCCCGAAGAAAAATTTTGCGAATGTTGCAAACTTCTGACGATTCACGATATTAGTGCTTTCGCAGAGATGGACGCCTTCTTTTTGCCGAACTTCAGTTAGAAGGCACCAAATAAAATAATTTCAAATTAAATTAATTGCTAAAATATTCCTGAAAGCACTATTCTATAGGTTTCAGAGTTCACGCACGCACGCACACACATGCTGTATTCTGTAAGAAAATACCTCGGATCAAATCCCTTAAAGCTTTGACGATGACGAACGTACTGAAAATGTGCGTGACCGCAAGTTGCAAAGGAAGGTCGCGCCGGCATGGAGAGACCCTGCAAGTTAACCCTTGGCACTGGAGCACAATCGATCTTGCCTTTTCCTACTTCCTTGCTCGCTTCATCTGCGTTTGCAACCCCCGTGCTGCACATTCACACAGATAACTTAATGAGCTACGCTCTCCCCTACCTTGTGGCTTAGGCGGTCGACATGTGAGTCTACACTTTACTTTCTTTTTAAAATAACCTTCAAGAATATATAGAGAAGACTTTTATAGAAAGGTGCAAAGTTTCCTAATGTAGTATTCAGCACAAAGCATTTCTTACCCGCAAAGCTGCTAGACAAATCGTCCTCGAGTAATGAGAACGCAATACGCAAATGTGCATTAGAGAATTCAAATGCTACTACAAAGGGAACATTTTATCAGGGCCAGTCAAACGAAATTAGTCCATCACTGAAAGTGACAACACGTGAAAGGTGTAATAAGAAGTTCTGATATTCTGCACTCGCAAGACTTTCTCTGCTCACTGTTGTATAACAGTTCTTTCAAATGTTTATTCTTCCATTTGATGTTAATCAAGATAGATATTTGTAGAAATTATTTTATTATATATTTCCATTTAAGTGCAATGGTGCTAGGGGAATACAGCAGGTTTAAGCCACTTTGGTCACTTTGGTGGCTTTGAAGTTCCATTCAGGAGGTGGTTACATTCACGTTCTTTCTTACCCGCTATCTGTAACCTTTGTTGCAAATGCCTCTTCTTCTATTTTGTTGTTGGTGTAATTTACGTCCTCCAACGTTAAGTCATATTGGACAATGAATGAAATGGGTGAAATGATGCTCAAATGAGTCCGGAGTCCATGGAGCTTTGAGTTACCCGACATTCGTCTATCAGGATAAGGGAAAACCCCGGAAAAAACCTTATCCAGGTAACTCACCCTAACCGAGATTCGAACTCGGGACCTCTTGAACGTGAGGCAGACACACTACCATCTACGCTACCGAGGCGGGCGCTCTTCTTCTATCAACATCATGTTAAACGATATAAACAATTCCTAAAATTGTCTTATTGTATATTTCCTTTAAGTCCAAGGGTGATAAGGAGATTTGCTAGGCTAAGCCGTAGTAAAATCTAACAAAAGCTGGTCGCTCTGTGATGGATTTGAAATTCCGTTTTATTCTTTCTTTCACCTACAATGTTAGTGTGATACAATCTTCAAATGGGAAATAGTTCCTTTCTGGTCAAGTGAGCAGAAAGGAATTTCAAAGTTGATCACAATACGACCAGCCCTTAAAGGAATTAACTATCGCTTCGCCTACTGTGTTTCCCTATTCCTTTTGCACCTGCAATAAAACATATTTGACAAAAACCATTTCTCCAACGATCTATCACCATTAACATGAAGTAAACAGGCGAGTCAGGGTAAGAATAGTCTGTACAGGAATGAGTAAAGAACATCTAGTGGTGCACACGTCGGATTTTTACTGTTTCGAAGGGAATAGTTTGCTCTGGTAAGCGTGAAGAGTTACGAAGTTCTGCTTAGGAATGAACGTCGCCGTTCTGTTTTTGATTTAGTACATAAACTTTCAGACTAAATTAGCAACCTGATGAGATAATCTTTTGTTTCAGTTTACGACGGGGACCTGGAGCAAATGTTCAAGACAGCAGCGGGTACTCGGCACTTCATCATGCCGCTCTCAACGGTCACAAGTAAGTGGAGATTGTCTTCTAGTGCTTATACCTAAATAAATCTCTTTGGGTGACTATTTTTTGTTGTAATTTACGTCCTTCAAAGTTAAGTCGTACCGGGCGATGGATGAAATGGGTGAAGTGGTGCTCAAATGAGTCTAAGGTCCATGGAGCTTAGAGTTACCCGACATTCGTCTTCCAGGATAAGGGAAAACCCCTGAAAAACCTTATCCAGGTAACTCGCCCTGACCGAGATACGAACTCGGGACCTCTTTAACGTGAGGCAGACACGCTATCATTTACGCTACCGAGGCGGGCCCATTGGATGACTATGAGAATATATTTCGCAGAAGCATGAGTGTGTAACACAATGAGTTCAAAATTGTTCACGCTTTGTAGTAAAAAAAAATTATAATAATAATTCTGAAATATCAAAATGTGATTTCATTTTGAAGCTTCATATTTACTCAAAATGATGTTATATTGTCTTCTCATTGCATGTTGGGAATATGAATGTTGCTGTCATGAGTTGAAAAAAGTGCTGGACACATTTCCCCAAAAATAAGATGAACAGTTTTGAAACAAATGAAACAGTAAGACATATTGTGCATTTGACTCAGGTATTGAACTTAAACACCCCTTCTCTCTCTCTAAATAGATATGATTGTGTTAATCTGCACTCTGTAGCGAACCTTTAAGTTCACGTTGAAATGAAATCTCAGATATTGGTACAGCTATCCTCTCTCTTGCTTTTTCATATGCACTAAATGCCTGTTATACGAGATATCTGGCTCTAGACATATGCACACGATCTGGCTATAATGTATTTATTAATTAATGATAGGATTAATTGAGTCAGTCTTTTTAGGCTCCAGAAAATGCTTCTCATGGCAGCTCACTCCGCCCCACGTGGAACTTCTAAATATTGTTATCTGAAGATCTCGTTTCACATTTCCTGTTTTTTTTTTTTTTTTTTTTTTTTACTTATAACATATTGCAGTACATAGCTGCTTTATGTATTTTCCATTTGTTGGCATTAAGATATATCTTTTAAAGGACTATCGAGTTTCCCTTTAAGGGATTTTGAAGTATGTGTCATACTTGGAGATACACTGAACAAAGCCAATATTTATAATTTGTGAGTACACTTGATTGACCAGTACAAAAGATTTTTCGTATCAGTCACTCTAAAATATCATGTTCACATGAAAAAACTATTAGCTTCTAAAAGGATGTTGGGAGAATAATGATAAACATTATTCCTTTTTGTAAGAAACTGCATTAAGCTCATTGCTGAGGTACTTGGTACACCCTAAAATATTCTATTTTATGCAAGGGACTGAAAAAATTCAGCTCATAATAGTTCAGTTTTGGTCCACTATGTAATGAAAATGAATGCAAAATTTAATAAAATTTTTAAGAAAAAATGTTCAGTATTGTAAAATCTCATTCACTCAAAAAATGTAATTCTATTTCAGCACATGAACATCTTTCGCCTTGTAGCTTTTATAGTTTCTGAAACATATTAGGAAAATGCAATTTCTGAATATCCTCAATTCTAATTTAATACAGTATGATCTGATTTTATAAATGTCACTTATGTCCTCACCAAGTTCAGAATCCCGCTAGAATAATCGAAACGTTTCTTGATGCCGAATTCTCTCGCACTACCTAGATGAAACCTTCTCGAGGGCGACGTTTCTCGGGCCAAAACGGCATACATCAGGGGTTGTACTAAAACGACCAATTACTGCGTTTCGCGGCCGGCAACTAACAAAGGCGGTGGAACGGGTGACTCATGCTTTATCCCTCTGTGGCAGGTATTCGCAGCCGCCGTAACACTATTGAGAAGGTATTTTATCTCAGCAGAGTTAACAAATGTTTCAGTGACAAGCATTTATTTATTTACTTCCTCCAACGTTAATTCATTTGGGACAGTGAATGAAATGATTGAAATGATGCTCAAATGATGCTCTTCCATAGAGCTTAGTTACCAGACATTTATCTTTCAGGATAAGGGAAAGCTCCGGGTAAGACCTTATCCAGATAACTCGTGACGTCTTGAACGGTGAGGCAGACATGATACTATCTACGCTACCGAATCGGGCCAGCAGAAAATTGTTGATCGTGCATAAACCCTGTGGATCAGGCGAAAGAAACAAAATTTTGGAGATCTGATGGAATGTCTGTCATTAAGTTGAGCCGGCTGATAATAAATCTAAGCGAGACAAGTTCGCGCAATAAGGAGAAGAAGGAGTAATAGATGAACGGCTCACTGAATGCAATTTGCCGGTTGCCAGATTTTGATTACGCATGTAAAAGATTATTTGGGAGTTTGTGTACTACTAAAACTCTTCAGATGGTATTTACATCTGGATCAAAGTGGATACATTTATTTATCATTGCTACTCTCGCCTTAATTGTTGTTTCTAAATGTGTTGTGTGAAGAATTCAACATCTTGAGCTTATTTTCTTCTCATTTTACTGCAGTCATGTTAAGTATTTCATCAGTGATGGAAAAATGTATATCTCTAGCATTTAGCATAGCAAACTATGAGGGCACTGCAGTATAAACTACGTAAACATTAATAAAGTTAGCCCACGTGGTCGTTACGATAACGCCGTTATTCCCTCCAGTCATAGATGATGGTGGAGGTATTCATTTATGCCACTTTGTTTACAACGCTTTACAAACTTATTACGAATTTGGGATACAAAAAATTGGTGGTACATCATTCTCTTGAATGCCTTTTATAACTTCAGAGGAACTGTTATCAAAGACACCTTCTATATCGAAAAAATTCCCCAGTTGCAGTATCTTTGAGCATCAAAAAGCTTCTTTGTAGCACAAATCAGGTGATGAAGCGTTGTTTCCGTCTATTTTCCAGATTGTTGGGCAAGTTAGCGCCTGTTTAGTGGGGCATTCTTCAGTTTATTGTCCCTTTACTGTCTAACAACTAATCTCTCTAATCCTTTAGGAAAAAAATAAGAGAGGCTTATTGTGCGATAACCTTCGCCTCAGCGTAGCACGCTCCGGGTTGGGTATAGACGTGCAGCTATTCTTTGCTACGATACTCAGTCGAAGATGCGGCCGTCTTCTGGTCATTGTCTTCTCCTTCAGTGCCAAATTATCTTTGGCATCTGATGAATGTCTAATAAATCTATAATGAGTGGTTGGTTCCCTAGCTAGTCATTCTAGATTGCGGTTGTGCAGGGACAGGGATTTCCAGGTCGTGGTGTCTGTGTTAAGGAGTTTTAAATAATTACACAGAAGCTAATTTTGACTGTAGAAGTTTACTTTCCCCGCCTCTAATCCAGATTATAATTTTACACCATTGCACGCAACTGTTATGAATATGGGAGAGTTTACGTTCTAACAATTTTAATGACCTCGGTATTTACTGGCTTGTATGCAACATACTAACAAACGCAGACATTGAGTGTAACTTTCTAAATGTATTCGTGTTATATTATCCGAACTTTCAGAATGTTTCACAATTTTGTGTAATCTTATTTTCTACCCCTTGGATTGAAGTCAGTGCCACCTCATAAATCATGGTGAGAATTTACATCAGTCCATCTAGATCCCTAGGATAGAACTTTATATGTAATAGTGTATTTAAGCAAGTCATAGCATAATTGTGAGTCCTTGGATTAATTATTATCAGTGTTGGGATAAACAAATGTATCCCCAGCACCCTCTTACTGTGCCCTGGTACAACCAAATATTCTGTATGAGCGGTCAATATTTAGCCATACCAACTTTTCACATAAGGGGCTGCCTTTCAGTGCTTCAAGTTCATCTGAACTACTTTCTAGCAAGGTTAACCACGCTCCTTCCTTATACCAGTGGAGTAGAGGATCCTTTTTGTAGATAGTCTCCTCTCACGATCTGCCCTTTTATCCTTCATGCAACACCAGATGACTTTGAGTCAGCCTCTGTAGCGTAGGTGGTAGCATATCCGCTCACGTTCAAGGTGTTTGGAGTTCGAATCTCAGGGCAAGTTATCTGGATAAGGTTTCCTCCGCGGGTTTTACTTATGCTAAAGGAGTGTCGGGTAATCTAAGGTCTATGGACCTTGGGCTCATTTGAGCATTTCAGCCATTTTTATTCATCTTCCCTTTTGACTTAACGTTGGAGGACGTAAAATTTAAAAAAACAATTGGCGTTGTCCAGTTGTGTAACTATAGATAATGCAAATAGTGATCTATAGTTATCTATAAATTGCGTATCTAGTTGTGTCTTATGTATGTATGTATTTATTTATACACTGCAATTGGGTACTACCCGGTGGCAGAGTTAAGAATACAGATCAAATTACAAATACTAGATTTACAACAATAACACAATAAACAATACAAACATGATATTATTTTAGCTTTAGTCACTTAAAACATATCTAATTACTTCTCTATTTACATATTATACACTATAATTTAAAAGTTAAACTATAACCATCTAGATTTTTTCTAAATTTCTTCAGCGACAGGAGACAGCCCTGAAAGACTGCTACAGGCAATTCATTCCATTCATTCCCAATTATCTATAGACAGTTATTATACATCGCCATTAGTTGGAATTTCAGCATTCCATTTTAGTTTTCCATATAGATCCCACGAGCACCGAGTAAAGACAAGTTGCCTAGGGCAAGGCCTCGATTTAATTTTTTCACGAAGCGTATTAATAATTAAATTTGATAGAATTTCTCTTCGAGAAGGAATTATTCGGGGAGACTGGATACTGCAGAATGTCCGCTGTGCTCTGTAAAGTTCACTTGGATGTCGCCTGGTGCTCTGACAATGTTATGAAATACTCCAGTGCCACACAACCATCGGCATTATGCATTTCCGCCATATTTTGGGTAGATCATAACTCTGACACAGTGGATGGTTCATATGCCTCTATAGATTAGGTGGCAGCGTGTCTGCCTCGCGTTCAAGAGGTCCACTGTTCCAATCCTGGCCAGGGTGAATTATCTGGTTAAGGTTTTTTCCAGGGTTGAAATATGAATGTCGAATAACTCTGAGCTCTGTCAACCCCGGACTCGGTTTAGGGACATTTCACCCATTTCATTCATCGTTCCATATGACTTAGCTTTGAAGGACGTAAAGCTGTAAATAAAAAATAGTGGATGGTATCGAACCGGAGCCTAATCAAGCTTACCCAATTGCATTTGCATTTTGAGCTGGTAAGCGCTTCTTTGTCTAGTAACTCCAGTCTACAGATTTACTCCCTCACCAACTAAAAAGGTCCTGTGGATTTAGGGGCAGAGTTTCATGTATGCATTACTCATACCTTCATCCTGCTTTGTTTCACTGACATAAATAGTTCGGGTGTGGTCACTTGTCATCCTTTTTCACCTAGCCATAGAAACAGTTGTATGCCATCTCTGTGGAACATTATAAACATCAAAACATGATGTTTATGACCATCTGCACATTCTAGCGTTCAGGGTTAGTCCATTAGGCATGCCTGACATACCCACTGTACATCACATGTGGATCAATTCCATGTGAACTTACAAAGAAAGACTACATTTCCCTCATTGAAATCATATTCTCTATGAGTTATACTATCTTGCTTTCTGAGCTCCATCTCACACCACCTCTTTCATGTTTCCTTCCATAGATTACGCCATCATGGTGTAACCATCATCATCCTATGCGTAGGCCTAATATGGCTAGCCTCTTTGCATATGCGCTGTAAGACAACGTTACAAAACAAGCTGTGATGTTTATGATCGTCCATACCCTGTGACCTTAGTTAGACAATATGCATACTTAAATACATCTACTGTTTTTAGTAATATGTTAAACACGTAAAATACAACATTTACATTGAAATTAAATATTGCGGCATACCCGCATGTCAGATTTCAATTGGTTGGTGTTTACTTTTGATTTGGGTTCTAATTGGAGCTATGAGATCTCTTATACTCAGGTGAATGGTTGTAGGAAATGGATTTGTTGTTTGTTGGCTGCTCAGTTGTCTCAATAATACACTGGTTCGTTGTAAAAAATGATTTAATTTAATTCTCACTAAGTTCGTTGATTCAGATTGATTTGTAGCGGTGACCACCTGTTACTAAACTTCCTAACAGAATTCTCTTAATTCTTTATACGGCGAATACTTTGCTATTATAAACTTCTTCTGCTGCTTCTCTCACGCTGGTTGCGTTATTCTTGACTTCCCTACATTTCGGACTTAGAAATCTTCCCTACTTCTTCTTCACGCGCCCTAACACATCTTTCCCCTCGTAGTATGACTTTTGAAGTGATGTTTTCGTCTACTCTGCGATTCCGTTCGTACTTTATTCTGATCCCTACTCTAACCCTTATCACATGACCAAAATAACTCACCCTTCTTCCTATTTCTCAAATCTTACATTATTATTGGTTTCTCATTTTATTTCAATTTTTCTTTATTGGTTAGCAAAACTCATCGAACTCATTGTCGTTACATCCCACCGTGAGTTGGGTCACGCCTACCCTGGGCTCTTTGTAACGGTATACATCGTTATCGCCTCAGCAAAGTAAATCCTTTTAGGTCTTACGCTTGACCGCATCTAGAAAACCTTATTGTTCCTACACATTTTTGCTTATAGTTCTCAGACATTGAACCTTTCCTTAAACAAAGAGGCTAACGGTCACCTCTTCCTGTCTCCCCGACTTGTGTTCAGATTTTACAGAAATATTTTCTCTCCCTTACGTGGATTTTAGCATGTTAGTTGTCTTAAATTATATTCTTCCCATCTTATTCTTAATTAAACCGCTATTTTAATCATTACTCTAATTTCATTCTAATTTCATATTAATATAACAATATTTTATATTAGTTTAGCAAAGCATTTTCATTAATTTATCTTCTTTTTTAATTCTCGTGATTTCAATTAATTCGCCACCTCCTAATCGCTGTCTGATACTGCGGTTACATAATGCCCGTTTGACAAAAATGAAATACCCATTATTTAAATTTTGTCAAACCCCCGTCATGACATTTCCTCCTTATATCTTATAATTTCTCATTCCCTACTCGAAACATTTTTCGGTGGTCACCGTTTCCCTCATCTTCATCAGTGTGTTACTTTATACACATAGAATGGTCAATATGGTACATCATATACATAGAATTATAGATATGATACATTACGTACATAGACAAGTACACTGTCGTATATGTGGTTATTACCCTATATACAAATAACATTCGTGATACCTCAACTATATATACACTTCACTGAATTATCCTTGTCTCACTTGACATCAACTTGATTTTACCTTATTACATTCCTTAAGTACTACATTAATGTTACTATATTACAGTTTACAATATTACATTCAATGATTTTTTTTTATATTATTATATTAACTTATTGGGACGTTTCTTTATCTTTCAGTCCTTCACCGTAAGAACATTCGTCCTCACATTATTATATTTTGCGTAACGATGTCCAAATATGGTTACCTCTACCTGCACTCAGTTGTCTACCTGTAATCAGGTGTTTCGTTTACCTGACAGTAAACATTGGCAGTTCATTGTCCTGTCTTTCCACTTCACTTTTCACTCTCAACTTTCTTTCACTTTGTCACGCCTAAGTCTGTGACCTTTAGAATAACAATATAGCCTTTTGGCACATGAATACATCAGTATTTATACTATATTTACATTTCACAAATTATTTTTAAAGATCTTTCTAACATGTTCATTAGCTGTGGTTATTCTTATTACATTATCATTTTGTTTGTGCACAGGAATTTTGGAACTTGCAACTCCCACGCAGTGTTTGAATTTCAAACGAAAACGTTACCCGTACTAATTATATAACTTTTACTTGGTATTCTTTACATCTTCGTATATATAATTTCAATCACATTTACACAGGTGATTCTTGGGTCTGCTCTGTACTGTTTACAACGTTTTTCTGACGATATGGCCGTATTAGGGAGATGTTATATCTGCCTATCGGTTTACCATTTCTTGGGTGTGATAGAGCATACGCTCTGTCACCAAATATTTTCTCAATCCGGTATGGGCCTTTCCATAGCATATATAGCTTTCTAGTCTTTTTTCCTAACAAATCTGACTTGTCGAACGATTTCACTAGAACTAAGTCGCCGACCTTTGGTTCCCAATTCTTCTTATACCGCATTTTCTTTGCGTTTCTTTTCTCTACTTTTTCCATTATTCTTTTAACAGCATTCTGGATCCGTTCTCGATCTGTCTCGGTCGTCACTTGTATACTTTCCGGAACACCCTCTATTATTGGTTCCGGTGTTAAATTCCTATGCAATTGGATAGGAGCATACCCTGTGGTTAAATTGACTGAATTATTGAATATAAACTCAATATAGTTGATGTGGTCTGGCCAGGTAGTCTGTTTCAATGAGCAAAGGACTCGGAGATGAACACCTAGGTCTTTCATTACGCGCTCGCTTGGATTAGAGCATGGATGGTACGACGTTGTATTATAGATGCGAATTCCGGCATCCTGAATGGTGTGCACGAATCGTCTTCCATGGTGTATGGACGCGTTATCTACTAATAGTGCTTTCATCTTCCCGTATTTGACTATATAGTCTTTCACTATTTTGTTCGCGCATGCTGCACTTGTTAATTTCTTGAGCGGGTATATTTTTACAAATTTCGACATCACGTCGATAAGTACAAATAAATATTTTAATCCTCCTCTTCCTGCAGGGAACTTATAAATTTTGATGTCGATATCTCCAGGATTTCATCTAACATTTCCTGTATTTTAAGGTTCACTGCCTCCTGTAAATCCAATGGAATAGGTCTGCACTTATATTTGAATGGGGGAACATCATGTATCTCGAATTCATACTCAAAATCACTATAGGTCCCAGTGTGTTCCGAAAATACATTTCTGTGTTTACATAAAATGTTATAAAAAATCTCTTTTTGGTGGTCGTCAAGTAGGTTCGAGTTTGCTACTGTTTCTCTTATTCTATAGGTCATGTTTACGTTATTTTCGACTACCTGGAAATCATCTGGTAGGGTAATTATCTTCTGTTCACCTACTTCTGCCTGCCCAAGTCCGTATGACGTCATCTCTAAAAGCCCTTCTTCTGCCGCTACGTACACTCCCTTATCATAGTTTCCCATCTCTTCTGCTTCTAATGGATTCATCTTAACTAGCTCCATCCCTCCTATTCGTATAAATTCTACAAAAAATGTTTCTCCATCTATTTCTTTTTCTTCATCTGTCAATCTTATCTCATTTTCTGCTTCCCTTGAGCTAAACGGAACTTTAACTATGACGTCTTTAATTTTGATTTCCAAGGCTTCCATTTGATAATTCAACTTAGCTTGAAGCGCATACAACACGTCATTACCCATAATAATGTCTACAGATAGCCTATTAATAACAAAACATACAAATTCTATTGTATCCTCCCCAATGGTGACTTTCAAAAGCATTTGTGTATTAATCTTTTGTTTGGCGCGACCTACCGCCAGAGTACAATATGCACTTTTCACGGGCAATGTTTGCAATTTCATTCCATTGTTTTTTAAGTGATAAAATAATGCTTGACTTATAGCTGAAACTGAGGATCCTGAATCTATGGTAATGTGCCATTTTTCTTTGTTTATTATTGCAGCAATACGTGGAGCATCTCTCACTTCTTGCAATTCTGTTAAGTGATTGTTCATTTGAGTACCGTTTACGATTTCTGTTTCTGTTTTATTCTGTACCACCCTACTCAGAGCTGTGTCCCTGTTCAAATTAAGAACTAGCGTGTTCATCCGGGTCCGATGCGGGACGTCTTCTATCGCACCCTGGAGTCGTTTCCCGTCTGCTGTGTCGTACCTGGCCTTTCATCTACCTCGGGCGCCGCGTCCCTCGGTGTGGGTGGAGGAGAACGCACCCATTCTCTTGAGAGAAGTTGATTCCTCTGTCTTACTTCAGGTCTGTCTGTATGGTTCTCTCTACCAGCGTCACGTGATTGATACTGTCTATTAGCTTCTGGTAGTCGGAACGTCGGTCTTGCATTCCCTCTTCGAAGAAATGGGGGGTGACCCCTATTTCCATTCCTAGTTACATGTACATATCTCATAGGGAAATTATATGAATTTGAATTTGGTGGTCCCTGTCTCCCTCTATTGTTGTTAGGGAATTCCCTCGGGACGTGGGCATCGTATCTTTGACGAGTAGCCATATGGTTCGTGTTAAAATTTCGGGGATTGTGTGCCCTTTCCCCGTCATGATTATTATTATTCCACGGTCTGTGTGGACTTCTCACTGGCATTCGATTCTCATGTCTATTTTGTGAGTTTTGCGTCCCAACGCTTTGTAAAGCCGTTAACAATGTAATTGCCTCTCTCAATGTCTGAGGTCTTGCTACCACCATGTGATTTCTAATGTTCTCAGGAAGGTGGGGAGTGAGAAGAGAAATCAGTTCGGCTTCCTGTAATGGAGGTTGTAGATATTTACTCATTTGCGAATATCTCAGGAAATAATCAGTAATAGACTCTCCATTATTACCTTGGTATCGGCCATTTGTTATTTGATTCCTTACTTGGTATTGGACATTGGCGTTCCAATACTTTTCTAGGAAAGCTGTTTTGAGCAACTCGTAGCTGCATCCTTCTCCCACAGTTACTCGTAGCCAATTAAGTTCGGCAGATTCTAACGCCCTTTGAACTATTATCATCTTATATTGCTCGGGTACACCTCTGATGACAAAATACTTTTCTAAGTCGGCCAAAAATTGTACTGCGTTGTCATTGCGACAATTAAATTTCGGGAGGGGCAATTCGCTTAGAAAATTCATGTGCACTGGTGGATACATATTTACGTTTTGCATATTTACTTCACAATTATTGCTGCTTTGAGGAGAGACAGAAGGGGCGCTAACCTGTTCGTTCTGCCTCTCTCCATTGTGTGTATGTATAGAACAATTGGAACTCTCAGGTACCTGCCCTTGCTGTCGCAGCTGTAAGCCAGTTACAGTATCTCTGATTTGAGATATCTCGCTTACTGTTTCCCTCAACATTTGTGTATTCTCTGATTGAATATTTGTTACACGTGCTACCTTTTCTTTTAACTTCTCCATGTCAGCTGCTATACTATTGTTCACAGTGTCAAACCGGTCATTTATCTCTTGTACAAAAGTTACCTGTGTCGTGGTCAGTTCATCTAATCTTATTCTTTCCTTATTAATTTCCTCCCCTATTCTATTTTCTACTCCTGCAACGAGAGATTTGGTAGCTTCTAGGTCACTTCTTATAGTACCTACTTCTCGCTGCAGGGCCTCTTTTACGGTCTGGATTTCCCCTGTTATTCCTTGAATTTTGACAGTGATTCTAGCTTCTGTTTCTTTCCCTTGGCTTGTAATTTGACTTAATTTTTTGTCCATAGCTTTGCTCTGATCTAGTAATTTAGTCTCTAGTGATTGACTCTGTTCTACTAATTTAGCTTCTAGTGTTTGGTTCAATTTAGCCTCTAGTGACTGGTTCTGTTCTACGAATTTAGCTTCTAGTGATTGATTCTGTTCTACTAATTTAGTCTCTAGTGATTGACTCTGAATAGTAATTTGCGCCATGAGTTTCTGGAACATCTCTTGTAGATTTTCCATTACCCCAGGATTGTCACTTCTATTTACATTTAAGCTACTTACACCATTTACACCCTCATCTACTGATCCTATAACACTGCTTTCCATTATCTCTTCATTAACAACTTCCAACTCTTTCTCTGTCTCCATAATTATTTGTTCCCCAGAATTTTCCATTTTAAATTTATTCTGTACGATCTTCTTATTTCTCAAAAGCATTGAATTTCCCCTTTAAATTTTCTAATTTCCCTTCCAAAATACTTATTACTAAGACATTACATAGATATTGATTTCACTGAATGATATTACATTTACAAGAAATATAAATTGAGTATGTGTAACTCACAGTTCTGTTGTACGGCTGTGGTGTTTATGTGATGTCTTTACCAATTTTTTGTCGTGCTGCTCGTCGTCTAGTAGGCTCAGTTGATGTCGAAAGAACTTGAACTTCTCTCTTGGTTGGGGGAAAATTCTATGTAGTTGTTTTTGCCGTCTTCTTCGTAGTCTCTGCTGTCCTCATCGTAGTTGTCGTCGTCGGTCTTCTCACTTCTCCTCGTAGTCGTCCTTCGTCGTCGTTCTTCTCACTTCTCCTCGTAGTCGTCCTTCGTCGTCGTTCTTCTCACTTCTCCTTGTAGTCGTCCTTCGTCGTTACATTTCACCCATTTCCTACAATTCGAAGCCCCAACGTGTCGGCGCCATTATGCGGCATACCCGCATGTCAGATTTCAATTGGTTGGTGTTTACTTTTGATTTGGGTTCTAATTGGAGCTATGAGATCTCTTATACTCAGGTGAATGGTTGTAGGAAATGGATTTGTTGTTTGTTGGCTGCTCAGTTGTCTCAATAATACACTGGTTCGTTGTAAAAAATGATTTAATTTAATTCTCACTAAGTTCGTTGATTCAGATTGATTTGTAGCGGTGACCACCTGTTACTAAACTTCCTAACAGAATTCTCTTAATTCTTTATACGGCGAATACTTTGCTATTATAAACTTCTTCTGCTGCTTCTCTCACGCTGGTTGCGTTATTCTTGACTTCCCTACATTTCGGACTTAGAAATCTTCCCTACTTCTTCTTCACGCGCCCTAACACATCTTTCCCCTCGTAGTATGACTTTTGAAGTGATGTTTTCGTCTACTCTGCGATTCCGTTCGTACTTTATTCTGATCCCTACTCTAACCCTTATCACATGACCAAAATAACTCACCCTTCTTCCTATTTCTCAAATCTTACATTATTATTGGTTTCTCATTTTATTTCAATTTTTCTTTATTGGTTAGCAAAACTCATCGAACTCATTGTCGTTACATCCCACCGTGAGTTGGGTCACGCCTACCCTGGGCTCTTTGTAACGGTATACATCGTTATCGCCTCAGCAAAGTAAATCCTTTTAGGTCTTACGCTTGACCGCATCTAGAAAACCTTATTGTTCCTACACATTTTTGCTTATAGTTCTCAGACATTGAACCTTTCCTTAAACAAAGAGGCTAACGGTCACCTCTTCCTGTCTCCCCGACTTGTGTTCAGATTTTACAGAAATATTTTCTCTCCCTTACGTGGATTTTAGCATGTTAGTTGTCTTAAATTATATTCTTCCCATCTTATTCTTAATTAAACCGCTATTTTAATCATTACTCTAATTTCATTCTAATTTCATATTAATATAACAATATTTTATATTAGTTTAGCAAAGCATTTTCATTAATTTATCTTCTTTTTTAATTCTCGTGATTTCAATTAATTCGCCACCTCCTAATCGCTGTCTGATACTGCGGTTACAATATACACCAGGCTAATTACTCCAAAAATAAAACATGTTGTTTACACTCAAAACTAAAATAAGCCTGGTTGATTACACAGAGATGTAAAATACATCATGTTAATTAGATAAAACGTAAAATTATACGGATTGTTTAAATAAAGCATAAAATATATGAGGTTATTGACTCAATTATAAAACGTGGAAGTTTATATACATATGCATTTTAATCATATATTACTGACAATAATACATCAGACTTCAGGTTGGCTGAACTCAATTATGATAGATTAGTTGTCAGGTGACAGTAATTGAGGTGATACTAGGTCAGGTTATATTGTGTTAGGTTGAATTGGGAAACATGTTTCAGAGCGTGGAGAAAAAGCTGGGGTATTTCGCCCAGGCCTGCCACTTTGATGATCATAACTGTGATCCCTTAAATATTCCTGGTCATGACTGCATGCGCCACATATGTATTGCTTATCCTCATAACTTTTTAAAGTTCAAAACGGGGCGGCAGATAGGCTTCGAAGCATCTGTACCTAAGGCACGATATTATGCTCATCTACTCTGCTTTCTTCTCTGTAGTTTATCTCTACCCCCTCCCAATTATCTCATCATTCCCTCCCTAGACGACTCCATCATAGAACTATCTCTCAACATCCCATCTAGACGTAGCAACCTTCTTATTTCAACAGTCGTGAACCAAAACGACTGACATCTAACTCGGATCACTTCCCCCCGCAGCTTTACTTTTTCACACGCTTACGTTTTACAGTGTCGGTCTTTTGGTTCATTGGTCCTGTGCCAACTTGTTCCTTTCTTACCTACTTAGAATGTCTCAGAATATGTATTTTCAGTGAAATCTCGACACCGAATGTGAATGCGCAATGCTATATTTCCTTTGCCTACCTGGTATGTGAATGAGAAAGTAAGAAGGATGAAGAAGAAAACCACCTAGAGACGTGCAATTTGACTCATACGCTTACGTTTGAGAGGTAAATGCTTAAACCATTGAGCCACAAATAGGTTTAGTAAGATGAACATTATCACGCTTACCCACTTCGAACTCATTTCCTAGACGTAATATACCCTTCGGGAAATTTCGTACACAAAGCTTAAAGATGAAGAACATGTTCAAAATAAAGTATTCCAAGGATACTAACCAGAGGTCGCAGAAACTTAATTTTTGGCGCTACATGCCTCAACTTTATAATCTTTTGTTTGTAAAATTACAGATTATTATTGATGTTATCATCAATATTATTAATCAATTAATTTCATCTACTAAATTAAATGTGTCTACAGATTAATTCATACCATGCCGTAACAAACATGGCACCGTTGACGTAACAACTAAATAGTGAGGGCAGCAAAGATTAGTACGTTTTTGGAAGTAGCATATGTGTTCATTTCCCTAATGTTTAGTAAATGCTTTCTTCTTGGTACCCGAGAGAAAAAAATGACAGGAAGCTAGCCAATGAACGCGAAAGGCATGCTATAGTTGTGGCGCCAAATGTTCTATTGAGGCTCTGTTAGGTAAATGTGTAGGTGTACCGTCAGCCTGCAATCACTTGTTTTTCGTAATCATACATTCTCCAAAAATGCAAGCAACACGTCTCCGGCCGCCACGGTGGTGGAGATGGTAACGTGTCTGCCTCACGTTCGAAACGTTCCGAGTTCGAATTTCGGTCAGGGTGAGTTACCTGAATGAGGTTTTTCCCCGGGATTTTCCTGAAAGACGAATATCGGGTAACATGGACTTATTTGAGCACCATTTCACCCATTTCATTGATCGTCCAGTATGACTTAACTGTGGAGGACGTAAATAATAATAATAATAATAATAATAATAATAATAATAATAATAATAATAATAATAATAATAATAATAATAATAATAATAATAATAATAATAATAATAATAATAATAATAATGATAAAACACGGTTCATAGATAAACTACTAAATAGTGTAGTGTTTTGTGGAAACGTAGAGTCAGACTGAAAAATCCAATGCCATAGCCGGAATTTGAACCACAGATCTTCTGGTTTCCGTCCAGCCGCTCTACCATTGAGCTACTATGGCCAACGCGCCAACATGACATTAAATTCTCCAACTGACTCGTATTTTCCCGTGGTTCAAATCCCGGCTATGACATTGAATTTTTCAGTCTGACTCTACGTTTCCACAATTTAGCCTACACACGGCCAGTGTGAAAGAACAATTAATTTCCAATGTAGTGTTTTGTTTGTATACATTGCTGTAAAGCCATTTAAAGAAGGTTTAAATTATGATAAAACAGTAGAATGTGAATAATTGCGAAGGTTTCGTTTCTGTTTTATAAACATCAAAATGTGTATGTATGGGGCTGTACCGTAAAGAACGTTGTGCGACCGGGTTCCTGTTCTTAAATTATTTCATTTTAGACATAAGTTTCATGTTTAAGTTTTGTGTAGATATTTTTCTCACATTCTGTATTTGGACTCGAATTACTTTCGAGTGATTTATTTCTAGATGAATTGTTTTTGCCTCTCATTGTAAGGCGTATGTTTTAAATTCGCGTAGGTATCTGTGAGCGGCATTCTACTTTCTTTATTGGTAACGTGTAGTAAGTAGAAGAAGTTTTTTAGTGTACCCAACAATTTTATGTGATATTTCAGTACAAAAATGGATTTTTATGTCCTCTGAAACAGGCAAAGGCTGTTTTTACTTTCTTTAATCTACTTGCAATAAATGGAGGAAACATTGTATTCCACCCAGAATATTCTATGCCAAGATTTAAACGCAAATACTCGTTTGAGGCCCCCCGAATCTCCCCCTCCCAAAGAGGTTAGAGTAACTTTACTGTGATTTCACCGGAAATATATTTTTGAGACTCTCCTGAATCTGAAGGAAGGTCTGGAGTTGACCGCGGTTTAATATTTAACAGGGAACATTTCACTTGAGATTAATGTACTTTCTCATCGTTCCAGAGCTATTTATGTAAGTGCTATTTACAAGAATAGGAGCTTATCGCTTAAGTTTGTTCAAGACAAGTGATAAAACAGCAACCTTTGAATCCCACAAAGATACGGGCAGTGTGGAATACTCAATATCTTGTATCCATTTGATTTTCTAGAGAGAGTGTAAAGCTGAATTTTCCTGTGGTTGGCATTTATTCACTGCTAGGAACTTCTGTTACATTAGATAGGTAGCAAATAGAGTACATCAATGTAGCAATATTCAACAAAATTAGCGTATCACACCATGCTACTGAGTAACTACTGACGTGCTACTCAGTAAAAACGCTGTCACTTCTTAAATCCATTATATCCATTCAGTGTAGCAACAAAGTCCCTTACGCAGTTTTTACCAAGGAAAGTTAATTTTTGTATTTAAATGGTTTGTGTGTGTTTATTCACATGTTTGTGCTTTCCTATTGAATGTGGGAAATGAAATAACTCACTTCGCTTTTTTTTTCTCTGGTACCTGGATTAGAGGTAGTATTGCATTCCACTAAAAAATTCGATATCAAGATTTCATCCAATTTACTTGTTTTAAGAACCTCTGAACCTAAGAAAAACTATGTATATGTAGAATTTTCATTACTTTCTCTACTTACACTTCTACGAACTATTCGTACAAATTCTTATTCTTCAGGCTACTTTTTTGATGGAGATAAACATTCAGTACATATTTACAAATGTTCACATAAGAAGAATCCAGTAACCTAGTGAGTCAGATTTTTAAAAGGGCAATACCTGTGTGATAGCTTCCAAATTTCATGATCTTAGCATGAGCACGAGAAGAAAGAGGTGCAACTTACCATTTGAAATTGTAATGCAAATTAATAGCAAAGAATTTATGGGAAATGGTCGAAGTTAAAGCAATGTTTCACATAAACTGTGTGATTTTAATGAGCTTTAATGTTTTGTGAAGTAAGATTTTGTCTGTATCTTACGGTTTATGCACAAATGATACAAAATGAAGCGGATGTCACTAGCTTCTCGTAGAAAATTCAGGATTTACAATTTAATCGTTTTAAATGTATCTAAGACATACGGTATTTTAATGAATATCGTCACAGTCATTTATGTGAGAATTTGTGAAAACGCTGATGGGGGGGGGGGGGGGGGCTAAATCAGGCAACTTTGTGATTTAATCATGCTAGTGCATTGTACGGACAATAAAATCGTTTCATTGGGTGACAGATATTTGAAAATGGTGCCATAATATTTGGAAGACGGTGAATTTGAAGATACTAAAGTTTGGTATTTGACTCACTTTTTGTTTTTAAGTTATGCAATTAACATACACACATTTTAACAAAAAATTTGTTTTGTTCCACCCAGGGAGTGTCAAAATGTGAATTTCCAGTGAAATTCTCGATAAGGAAATTTTTGTAATATTTCCGCTACTTAGAAGGGCCGTGTGTTCGTCTTTGCATAGTAACTCAGAATTGAAAAGTCGATTAAACACAAAATTTGATGGTTTCAGTTCAGCATCTTGCAAGGATGGCTGAAAAGGTTTTCGCCATTATCTCTGTATTCCTAAACTATCCTTCTCATGAAAGAAAAGGTGTCCATTTCTGGTTTTCTCAAATGTACCTTTAAATATTTGATCAAGAAGTTCTTTATTTAATAAATTACTTTCCATTGACATTTTCTCTTCCTGGTATGGTGACCTTACACCCCTCCGCAGGAAGTGAATGTCTGGGTTGACGGCTCGAGGACCAGGGCACCTGTGGATCCGAGAGAATATCCAGGTTTGATGTCAGGTATGATGATGAAGATGTGGATGACATGAAATTTTAATGCAATGGATAAAAGGAAATATGATTAGGAGCATCTGATGGAATGAGTGGCGTAGGTAACCAGAGGAACCTAGAGAAATTACGCCCAGACCCGCTTCGTACAGCACAAATTCTACATGCAGTCCCCTAGAGTCGAACCCGAGCTGCCTTGGTGAGTGGTAACCATTTGGCCACGGTGCCGCTCTTGTTTAACATATTTAATTATTTAAATGGAATCTATATCTTGAATTCTCTTTGAATAGCTTGCAAAGATTTCCTTGGTTAACCGAAGTTTGTAATGTTTTGAATTATGTGGAAAACTTAAAGATGGATAAAAACTAGAAAGTTGGAGATTACTAAACTAAACGGTTTTTGTTAAACGTATTCGTAGAGAAGTCAGTTGGAGAATATAATGTCATGCTGGCACGTTGACCATAGTAGCTCAATGGTTAAGAACAGCCGGACAGAAACCGGAAGATCCGTGGTTCAAATCCCGGCTATGGCATTGGATTTTTCAGTCTGACTCTACCTTTCCATACTTTAGCCTGCACACGGCCAGTGTGAAAGAACAATTTCCTTCTTCGTAGAGTTAACCTGTTTTAAAATACTGCGTGTTTATGTATTGCAGTCTGTTATTTGAAGGACGAGCTTGAAGGTTTAGGATTCTTACTTTTTCTATTTTTTTTAATTGTTATTTACAGCAAAAGAAGTATACACATTTTTGTTGTATTTCCACACGTAACTAAGCTGCCTTGCTCAATTTGAAATTCTTTGTGATGAAAATATATCGCGATTAATTTAATATGATTAGAATTATTACTTTCATATAAGTACTATATGTTTTGCTAAAGATTCTTAAGAATTCTCTCCAAACTATATGTAAGATGGAAAAATTATAATTTTTTGCTCAAAATGGCATTATTAGTTTTTTTTTTTATTAAAATATAAACTTTTAAGACAGCTGCAGGATGAAAGGATTCCGTATCATTTTTGAGAGTAACATATGAAATCTTTTTCTTTCAGAATTATTCTTGTATAATTGGCAACCCGTAGGAATAGGCAAAATTTTACAAAAAGGTGCACAATTCAGTAAATTACACAGTTAATGTAAATTTTTACTTTCTCTACTAATATAGTTCCTGTAGGGAGAGGGTCCCGACCCCCTCAACTGCTGCAATGTGGGTGCTGCAGACCCCTAGCGTTCATAGTACTTTTCATGTTCACCTGCCGAACATTCGAGCCCCTCCCGTAGGGGACCTCTTCGGATTGGGTTAGTCTCGATGGGGCAGTGTTTCCCGACACCCATGAGTATTAGGTACCTCTGGCTAGCATAGCCGCGCAGGTGGGGTTGAGAGAATACTGCAATAATCTCCGGTACTATCCTGGATTGCTAGTAGTATGGTGCACTAGATCACTGGCAGACAGATCAAGGTTTTCGGCAGTTTTCCAGGATAGGTTAATACGCGTAAGTGCTGTATCCGCTATCACCCAAAGGGGAGGGGCTTTATAGGAAACAAGCTATTGCCCTACGGGAGATAACCTATGGAGCTGTTTCGATGGCTCGCCGTTTATTGGGGGGGGGGGGGAATTTCGACTCCCGAGTTGACTCTACCCTCAACTTCGTATAGTAAGCGGGGGAAATATTACATTCCACTAGAAAGAGGCAATATTGGGATTTCACCAGAAATACATGCATTGGAAACACAGAAACACTTTTAAAAGCGCGCGCGTGTGTATGCATTTAAGTTTAGTTGAAGAAAATTCTCGCGCCCCAGACTACGCTTTACATGGAAGATTTTTAGAAAATGTTGGTTTCCTGAAAAATAACTAACGATTTTCATTAAAATGCACTATATTTAAGATATTTTCATGACAAATGAAATGTATATCTCATTAAAACGCAACATTTGCAAATACTTTTTAAAGGATTGAACTATTTCCGAGATATTCCTTGTTATATATCTTATACCTTTCTGAAATGGGAAGTCGTTTTTCAGTTATTTAATATTTTGGCCATACAAAGTCATATAGCGATGACTTCAAGAAGATTTTACTATTCCTTAAATCATAGCCTTGCATCTCTTACTCTTGCATCTACAAGAAAATTCTCAATAAGTAAATTTCTTTAAGTGTTTATCTCGATTAACATGATGTAGATGGAGAATTGTAAGAGTAGCTTTTTTTAAGAGTAGAAAAAGTAATGTGAGTGCAAGACATCTTTTTTCTTTCTTTCTTTCTTTCTTTCTTTCTTTCTTTCTTTCTTTCTTTCTTTCTTTCTTTCTTTCTTTCTTTCTTTCTTTCTTTCTTTCTTTATTTCTTTCTTTCTTTCTTTCTTTCTTTCTTTTTTAACTTTTTTTTGGAGGGGGTTCGGCACTGCGACCAGTCTTGGTCTATTGTACCTTATGCCCCGAAGTGGGACATTTCCTGGAGGAAGGATGAGGCCAGAGGAGACAGAGGGCGACCATCCCAAGGAGCCACAACAGTTCAGAGGGCAAGGTCCCTAAAGTTTACTTAGAAACCTCCCCTGACAAGCCAGGACAACGGACATTCCCCGTACTGTGGTTCGAAGACGGTCCCAGCAGTCGGTTCAGAGGCCGGCAACTGACCTACCGGAGGAGGACGTGGTTCAGTCAGAGCGTATCATCCTGCTATGCATCGCCGAGACTCCCGCCGACACTTCTACCTTGAAAGAGATCACCAGATGAGAAATGATAATGGATATGAAATGGAAGGACAGGAAATTCGGAGATGTAATTAACTTAACCAGCATTCGCTTAGCGATCCGGGAAAACCCCAGAAAAACTCATGAATCAGGTCGGGTTGGTCACGGGAATCGAACCTGGGCCTCCGGAATACGGTCCACAGACGAAAACGCCTGAGCCAACCCGCTCGGTATTTTAAGGTTTACTTCCTATTTAATTCATGCTCTTTCGGCGGCGCAAGTATCAGTGTTAACTTCAGTTGTTGAATTGGCTATGAGTTATGACTACCAGGTGTGACTGATCGATGAGAGTTCGCAGAGGGTAACCCCTCAACATAGTACAGCTTTTGAACAGATGACGTAGATTAATTTTATTTTGGCGTAAGTATTTCTATCATGTACTATTGCCGATAGGAAAATGTACGCAATACACATGTTTTAAGTGCTTTTCAGGAACTCGAAGTGAAAAGTATTTTTAGACTTCTTTCTCGTTCTGCAAAAATGCACTCAGGCACACTTATATCGCAATATACTATTTATAATATGCGTACTGTTTTCATGGCGTAGTCTGCCGCGTGAACGACTTGAGTTCGCTATAATGGCATAAATTTATTGATTCATTTATCTATGTTTAACTTCCTTCAATGTAGGTCTTATTGGAATGGGTTGAAATGAAATGTTGAATGAGAATGGGTGAAATGATGCTCAAATGAGCCCAAGCCCCGTAGAGCATACAGTTTATTTTCATTTAGAACTACAAAATTTTATTTTAAAGGCTTAGGTAAAAACTAGTTACCCGACATTAATTTTTTCAGGATAACGGGGGAAAAGGCTGAATAACTATTACAGATAATTCACCATGACCGAGATGCGAACTCGGAACCTCTTGAATGTGAGGCAGACACGCTATCCCCACACCATAGAGGCGAGCACTGCGTAGCTTGTGATGCCTTGGTAATGTCAATACTTATTCGTTTGCAATTCTGCCTAATACCATAATTATTTCGCTTTGTATTTTATATATATTGTTATGACGGGTGCCCAGTAGGTAGGATTACATAGCACCATCTAAAATATGTTCGGTAATTAATGTAAGTAAAGCATTAAAAGCAAATAAAATTAAGTGGAATCGCAATGATATACAAAACATCCTATCACACAACGCAGCTCTGAAACTCCACACGGATAGAGGCGCCCTTGCAAAATGTAAAATCCACTTAGGTATAATATTTATTTACCGAGACCTATTATATTTCAATTACACTAACAGTGGAGCCAGATTCAAATCTCGGTTGGTTCCCTTCTGGGATGTGCGCTATCGCTTGTTCGTGAAGAGATATTGGTGCGTGATGTGTGTGTGCGTGTGTGTGCGTGCGTGCGTGTGAACAACACAAGTAAACAACGAAAATTTGGTTAAGTACCAAACTTGGTATTTAAGCTCCCACTGTTCCAAGTATGCTATATGAAGATCAAGAAAATCTTCCTCAGACTACCCCTTAGATGAAGCATTCCTTGAAATGTTTGACATTCTCAAAATTGACTGTAAAGATTTTGATTGAATCACTGCAAGTTTAAAATATTTTCATAACAAAGGTACATCTTGAATTTTCTGCGAATGGCCTCTGGAGTGTCCTTTGTCCTGGATGACTTTTGCATAACTGGTGAGCCGTAAGAGATAGACAAAATTGCACTTCACATAAAAGTTTCATCTCGTTGAAGTACACAATATTCTGAAACCAATACTTTCTTTGTTGTGTGGGGTTAACCGTTTGTGAAATATTCCTTGTTATTAGTTTAAATTTTCGAATGGTTATACTTATCTTAAATGGGAAGTCAAGAAGCTGTTATTTGTTTTTTGTTTGTTCGTTTGCGAATTTTCGCCTCTCTCTCTCTCTCTCTCTCTCTCTCTCTCTCTCTCTCTCTCTCTCTCTCTCTCTCTCTCTCTCTCTCTCTCTCTCTCTCTTTCTTGCACATGCTAGGTAGAGAAGGTATTGCATGGCACCTAAGATTCGATGGCGAGATTTCACTGAAAATTAGGTTTCGAGGTCTTCTGAATCTGTAAAAAATATTTTTAGGGAGATGCCCCCCCTCCCGTGTGTGTTTAAGCAGCATTTTGCGTGCTCGGAAATGCATAATGGTAGCATACTTTACTTATCCTTTATACATATTGATTAATTAGTAATGTTTGATTATACAAGCTAATTATCGTTTGTCTGAAGCTGTTTAACAGCGCCCCTCTGATTTATCGACATTACAATTACCACTTGAGCATTACTTCGGTCTTCTAGCTAATATCTTTTCATTGAGTTTTCAAATTATCACACTCCGTTTCGAGCCTCAAATGAATGAAGTATCTACCTAGCGTTCAACTTCTGATTTTCTACATACTGCATTTTGAACATAAAATATCTTAAACTTCTCTTTGACTCATGTAGAACTGACTTTAATTATTCGCAAAATCAATTTCTTGGAATTTTTTTCTAAGCTATATAAGTATTGACTCAGTCATCTTAGGTAAAGAGTTGAAAATTTAAAAACATATACAATGGTCATGATTAAGTATTTTAGTTGAAAATCTATACCTAGTTCTTTGGTTCGAGCTCACCGTGGATCAGTTAGGGATAGCATCATCACAAAGTGCTATGTAGAGACACAATAAATTTTAAATGTGAAAGCATATTTCGGGAATATTAAAGTCATAAAATCACACACAGACTC
This sequence comes from Mantis religiosa, assembly GCA_030765055.1. Taxonomy (NCBI): domain Eukaryota; kingdom Metazoa; phylum Arthropoda; class Insecta; order Mantodea; family Mantidae; genus Mantis; species Mantis religiosa. The sequence continues at coordinate 269,992,331 of CM060948.1, forward strand.
AAATGTGCGCGCGTGCGTGCACATGCCTACTCGTACTACTGACGCCTGTTAAAATACCAAACACATATTTTTTCTTATAGCCTTAATAACTTTTTGGCCCTTTGAACTATTGACACAGAGTAAATACGAAAATTATTTCAGTTAAAATGTGTGTATCTCTAGGACATTGGTTCAGTCCTTCGACGACCGCCTCAGTAGCGTAGATGGTAGCATGTCTGCCTCACGTTCAAGAGATCCCGAATTCGAATCTCGGTCAGAGTAAGTTACCTGGATAAGGCTTTTCAGGGTTTTTCCATTATCTTGAAAGACGAATGTCGAGTAGCTCTATGCTCTGTGGCCCCTTGGGTCATTTGAGCATCATTTCACCAATTTCGTTGATCGTCCGATATGGCTTAACGTTGGAGAACGTAAATTAAAAAGAAATCCTTCGACGGGTCAAAGTGCGTTGTAGAGACTTAGCAATTTTGAAAGTATTTCAGGTACAGATACAGGTACGTATTTCAGCTTCTCTTGCTTCCATGAAACTCGTCCGTGGTTGAAATCTCGGACGTGTGCTAAAAAGCGACAGCCGCATGTCATTACATTTACACCGGCGGCTCTTAATGTGGTCCTGGAAACTGCATGTTAACAAACAAAATATTTAATTATTTTTTATCAATGAGAAAATACAGTCTTAAGAGTCATCAAATTCCAAAATACTTAAACGACGCAGGGTACATTCTTAAATTTTGTTTACACGTTATCCGATTTTGCGCACTGGAAATGTTATAATTACTCACCATATTCACTGGCACAATGCAATGTTTCAATACTTTTTATATAATAAAACTTAATAGCATCATCAGTATCATTATCACAAGCATCCACAATTAATCATGTCTACGGTCTAAAGAAGTAAGATCTGTGAAGTATCATGAACTGCACCAGGACCTTCACTATAATCCTGAATCGGTTAATGAAGAACGTTAAGAAATTATCCCTTTAAATGAACAGCTGTTTTAACCTGTAATGGAATTTTAAATGTTTTTTTTTTCTGCAGAAAACGATAGTTGGATGTTAAATTACAATAACTGATAATCATTTCATGGGTGATCGGTTGAGTAATATTTTTAGAAACTAACCAGTTTCGGGTCATAAAACTCTGTGCTTCTGATGGAGACTTTGAAAATCGTGTCTGAAGTTTGGTGACGATGAAACGATTATCAGCAATGAAGGCTAAGAAAGCCGTCTTCTTTAGTGGCTATCAAGTGAATGCAGGAACATTTTCCGACCAAATGGCAGATGTTAAAGTTCTCCACGAAACCTCGATCTTACTAGACAATAAATCTAACTGCTCAAAAAATAAGTATTTATTAATGTGGTAGACGAACTTCAAGAAGTACTCTCGTTTGCGCCTGAACAAATTAGAAGCAGTACACTTCCATATTCAATCGTTTAGGTTGTTATCCGTGAACATTTTTCTGGGAGTTTTCTTATCCTGAGAAGGCGAATGTCGTGTAGCTAGAAGCTCTAAGGACGGTAGGATCGACTGAGCATTCAATTTACCCATGTTATTAATTGATCGTACAATGGGAATTTCCAGGAAGAGAGAATTGGATTCGTGTTAACGTTGAGGAGGATCGCATTCGAAAGGTCCTGTAATCACCCATTTTACCCTACCATATGCTAATTGGACTCCTAGCTTTATTACTTAATCATCACATAGGAGGATGGAGAGTATCAGGTCAATGAGATCGCGACTGTCAATAATTCCTTTCCGTGATGACTAAACACGACATTCAGTATGCAAGTTATATATTATAGGTAGGGTGATAATTTTTGCCGTATTGGGGGGGTCATGTATAAAAATTGAAAGAAAAAGTCAGAAAGTATAATGAAATAAAAGCATATATATTAATGAATTATTTCAATTGGTAGTAGGTACATTAAGGTAACATTAGAACAATGATTGATGATATGTTTGGCCACTAGACATTCTAGTTCCCATTAAATTTAGGTAGGAATTCATTACAAATAACAGCAGTGGTACTATTTCGATCATTTTGGACAAATCGTATTTTTGCTGGAAATATATTGAGAAAAGAAGTAATATCAACCATGGTATTTGTTCTTTTAAGTTTAATGAATATGCAACTGAAATATTACATCATTACTAGTACTAGTTCAAACACAGGAGACAGTTAAAAATGTTATAACGTTGATCGAAAATGTACCACACTAGGTACAGTTGTGATCACTTGTTGGTACAATTCTGATCACAGGCACCTTCCACATAAAAAGTATTTTCCCCCTCGTGTACCAAGGTAAACTTCCTGGTACCAAACATTAAACTTTTGGCAGCGAATCCAGTCAACTTTTTCCATTGATTCCGCACTGTAATTGTTCAAGAAACAAAATCCACAACTATCACCATTTTTTGCTGCTGATATGAAGTTTTTGATAGTTCCCTTATCATTCTTCGTAGATTTGCGTCTGTGTTTTCCTTTTCCGAGAAGACACTTTATTCTCTGGAGTTGGCAAAATGGACTTGGCAACATCGTACGGAGAATCGTTATTGTGTGCTGGTGTTATGGATTTGCCGTGCTCTTCAGTTACTTCTTTTGAAGATATGAACTCAGCAGCCAGAATGCTGGCAGTAGCTTCATTGTGGGGAGTTGATAGAGCAGCAGCTTCGAATAGCATTGAAGGTACAAATTTCTCCTCGGGCACAATGTCTTTGCAGATTGACATCATTCCCGTGCACTGAAACCGCTTGATTGCAGATCCCACAGATGCAGTTTTACTCCATGCATCAGAGAAGATGGTACAGAATCTTTGTTTTGTAATGTTTTCGTTTGGATTACGATGAATCCAATCGGTTGCATTTCTATGATATTGAGCCTAGAGACTTGAAGAAAGTCCTGTATAAAGGTTGTAATACATGCGTACTGTGTGGAAGCAAACCTAAAAGTTCTATTCCGTTTTCCCGACAATACTCAATAGCCTCCAAGCTGATATGGCTGCCATGGTTGTCAATAATAAGAACTGTAGGACTGCCCACTGTTTTGTATTTCTTGAAAGGTCGAAGCCAGATCACAAACAGTTGTTCATTAATGTAGCCTGAGTCACTCATCTCCGAAATTGAGCCGGGAGGTAAATCATCTTCAAATTCAGGGCGTTTCCTTACTCCTTTGAAAATAACCATTGGTGGCAAATACGTACCAGAGGCATTCATCCACGCAGCATAAGTTACATTTTGCCCTCTTTCCACGTGTGTTAGTGAAACAACTTCTTGCTTCCCTTTTCGACTTAAGGGAGAATCGTGCAGTATCGGCCCGCACGCAGTACCGGTCACTACTGCGATTTCTCTTTTCGCCTCCATGTGGCAGAATTTCCAGTAAGCAGTAGCAAGCTTGTGCATCCAAGTGCGCTATAGTCGGGTATCTTCCTCCTCTCTTGTTTGTCTGCTCTGAGTGCTTGATGGTGGTTAGTGTAGCTCTTAGCGCACGGAAGATATTCAGAGGCTTATAACAGCGCTATATTTGCGATCTCTGTAAACCAGTGAGCTAAACATTTATGAACTGAACAGAAATAGTGACAATAAGTTCCCATGCTTTTGTATTCTACTATTGTTCTATATGTGGCTGTGCAATGTGTCACTGACAATCTATATTGTAACAGAAAAGGCAGTGGCCGATACTGCAAGGCACTTTCTACAAGCATTATAATTCTAGCTTTTTTTACTCTCGGTGTAATAAAGTACTATAAATAAAAAATAAAAGTCATTACATTATACTATCTATAGAACATCTCTGGAGGTAAGAGAATAATATAGTAAGATTCCAATTAACCATCACAGTTACAGAGTAAAGTCAAAAAGCTTAACCCGGCCGATACTGCACGACTTTCCCCTATTATTTTTGGGGGTCTGTTGTTAAGAGGGAAGCCGGACTCCTCCATTCTGGTCTATCAAATTTTTCTGAGCCAATTGAAATGTAGCTCTTAACTAGAGTGGCGACAGACCCAATCCTCGCTGCTCTAGTAATAAAGCTCTTTGGAATTGAGAACCGTTGGATGGCAAATGTTGTTTCCTATATTTACAGGTAAACCAACCCACATTTTCTTAATTTGTACTTTACCATGCAGAGTACTAAAAGGAATGCCATATAATTCTGATGCACCTCGAATGCTTAAATGCCCTTTCATTACGCTCTTCAAGGTCTCATCTAAAGTAATCTGACTTCCTTTATTGTAAAGTTTCTTTTCTGGTCTTTTTCTGTGCATCTAAAAAGAAAATGAAGATTTGTTTGAAATTAAGTACGATAAACATGTACAATTAATATCAACCTAAATAATCAATAAATTTGAACAAATATACCTGTTAAAACATCCGAGAAATATATATATATATGGAACTTATTTGCAGCAGTGTTGTATAATATGCCTATGGTAAACAGTTAGACCGAAAAAAACAACTACTAAATAACTGCACTGATCGAAACTGTACTACGGTATCTAAATTGTGCCTTTTTTCTGATCGAAAATGTACTGTTGGTAAGGGTCAAGTTATGACCAAATATTACTGAGCAGTGCCAAGAGATGGCGCCACATGACACGCTGTCTTTATCATTAGCTGCCTCAGAACATGTGGGAGCATTTAAAACTAGGCAATTTTTATTAGAACGCATAAAACTAAGCAATTACACTTACCTCTTAACAAGAAAAGCTTTCTATCTCTGTATCACAGGCTGGTGTATAATTGCAAAACACAGGCAGAGCTGCAGAGTTCTTACACACTCCAACGCTACTCTAAGGCACGTGCTACCAATACTGCGAAACTAAAACATGGCGTTAAACCTTATGTTGATCGGAATTGTACCTATACTGAAAATGTACCACCTTACCCTACTCAAAGATTGAAGAATCAAGTGTGCATTATAGAAATATGCTACGAAAATATTTAACACCATATATTCATTAGGAATTTCGTAATCATGCTATACAGGCATTAAACTCCTGAATGATTTCTTCATTCTCGTACCAGTCTCTTACATCCTCTTCACGAAGCCATTAGTTCAGCAAACTATTAGGGATCACACTAGGTTATAATAGTTTTACACTAACCACATCTACAGGATTGTTTTCACAGCATTTTGTAACATTTATGTAGGTATATATTTAGTTTCCTTACACGAAGTCATATCTTTACTTGAATCACTGACTTTTGTAACCATTCTTTTCTATGTTCAGCTTAGATGAATCAAGCACAGGAACTTCGTTACTTCATTACGACATCTTCAGTGTCATTTAAAGATGTTGAGGTATTTTTATAATATGCAGACATATACACTCCGTGAATCTCCTTTTTTCCAACAGTAATACTTAAATTCAAGTTGCCATAGGTATAGTGTAAGGGTTTACTGACCCAATAATTTACAGATAAATACTAATAAATCCTTTTACCGAGAGTAGACGAACTATTTGCTACCTGTTCTTACTTGCATGCATAGATTTCAACAATAATCTCTGCGACACAATTTATGCATAATATTTATACGCATAATTAATATGTACATAATCTTAATCTGCAAAGGCCGCTATAAATATTATTTGATTATGCTACGATAGTCTAACCTAACCAATCCAATAATCAATTTATTGCACTAATTACTGTTACTACATTTATGACACTCGTTTCATGCCACGTCACATCCCTCCAAATGAAGGATACACAATGTTTTTGTACCTAAACCTCATTAACCTAACCTAGCCTAACAGAATCTAATCTATCTTTGGCACTCATTATGAGAGCATGAACCATTTAAAATGATACAGAATTTGTGAATACCACCCGTAATCCGTGCTACCCTAATCTATACTAGAGTGATTCCTCTAACCTAACTTAGAAACTATAGTTAGTACTATAGTTAGCAGGAATTTTGTCCCGCAGGAGTTCTTTTACATGTCATTAAATCTACTGACATGGGGCTCTCATTTTTTAGCATACTTAAAAACCATTGGTCTGGGCCGGGTTTGAACCCGTAACCTTAGGGTCAGTAGACTATCACATATGCAACTGATATATTGACCAGGCAAATCTATCTCAATTAATTAGGGTTAAATTGATAAATTCAATGCCACGGCCGGGATTTGAACCACAGATCTCCTGGTTTCCGTCCAGTCCCTCTAACTCCTTTAACTACCATGGGCAGCGTGCCGTCGCGACATTAAACTCTCCAATTGACTCATTATATTTTCGCGGTAAACCGCTTAGAGCTCTCATATTCGAGATACACATTTGTGGCACGTTACTATTGTAAGTAATTAAATACCAGGCCTTTTATCAATAAACTCTTAATGTTAAATTTATATTGAGGAATTAATCCTTTCTTAAATGATCAGAATTAATCCTATGCAAATGCCCCTCCGGTGTATGGCTATTTTAATTAGAGTCAAACTGAAAAATTCAATGCCACGGCCGGGATTTGAACCACGGATCTCCTGGTATTTAAGCACTTACAATAGTAAGTCGCCACAAATGTGTATCTCGAATATGAAAGCTCTAAGTGGTTTACCTGGAAAATATGAGGAGTCAATTGGAGAGTTTAAAGTCGCGACGGCACGTTGGCCATGGTATCTCAAGGGGTTAGAGCAACTGGGCGGAAACCAAGGAGATCCGTGGTTCAAATCCCGGCCGAGGCATTGAATTTTTCAGTTTGACTCTAATTAATTAAAACCTAAGTTAGTTAACCCAACTCTTCAAGAAATCCTCCGACAGCAGCCAATTCTTGAGCTAACATTAAAAAAGGCCCCTCTGAAGACTATGCTGGAAAGTAGTTGTAGGTCAAGGGGACAAAAACAATAATTATCATATTATGCGATTTTTATAATTTCAGAGCTGATATTCCTTGTTATTGGTTTGAATTTTCCAATACTTCTACTATTTTTTACAAGTGAAATGACATTTTTCCCTTCTAGCCATAAAAGAAAACGGAATATCAAATTCATTACATAGGAACCTTTGCTTAAAGTTTTGATTATTGCTTTAGCCTACTGTATTTCCCAGTTCCAAATGTACCTATAAGGAAATATCTAATGAAAGGGTTTCTACAAGTGTTTATCTCGATTAACTGAACTAAATAGAAGAAAGGTTTTGTAAGAGTATTCGTAAAGTAGGTAGAGAAGATAATGTGAATGTAACAAGCCGTTTTTCACCTTCTGATTATGTAAAAACAACAGAATTTCAAAGCCATGACATAGTGACCAGCTCTTGAATGATTTAACTATTGCTTTAGCCTACTTTATGCCCTGATTCCTATTGCATTTATAATGAAGTAGACAATACAACCATTTCTACAAAGGTTTACTCTATTAACACGTGATAGACAAAACAGTAAGCTTTTCTAGGTATAATTAGTTGAAGAGGTAACTCATGTACATGTAAGACAGATGTTTTTTCGTTTGTATACGAAGTTTCCAATTTGTTGCTAATTTGTAAATATACACTAAATAAATATCAAAATTTTGCGAGATTATATTGTGTTCTTGAATCACCGCACTGCCAGCCAGGTTAGTACTGAAATGATTATTAATGTGTTATTATTGATTACCGATATTTATTATATAAATAATGAATTAACCAATAATCAATAAGTATCAGTGAATGACAATTTATGGCTTATTTAAATACTTATCGAGGTTGTGCACTGCTCATCTAGTCATTATAAATACACTGCACTGCTCATTCTATAATCTGGTTTTGGAAATAATATAGACATTCCATGAAAACGATATGATATTAAATTAAGATGTACATTTATTTTAGTCTAATACTAACTGGTTTACTCAGCATTTAACTGGTAGCATTTTAAACTTCAAATGACAGTTTAATTAAAGTTATATACTTTCCCCAAGTTCTTTACGGAAAAGTAATGTTTACAATAATCATTTAACAGATTTTTTAACGCAAGTTCTTCGGATTATCCGTTGGAAGTGCAAATAGGTACGCCAGTTCCCTATGGTGTTTAAATAACGCACGAAACTCCATTGATAGTGCGGGAAATGAAAACCAAATGATGTCCTGTTTTATATTTCTGATTTGCTTAACTTATCCTGGCAGTCTTCCCAAAGTGTGATATAGCATTTAGGAATATAAAGCGGCGATAGAGGAATAGTCGGGCCACTTTTAAATAAGCATGAGCGCCTTTTTAAATGTTTGCAACGTTTGTTTGATCCCATAGTTATTTACTAATTTAAAGACTCTAGAGCTTTACAAAATATAGAGATCTTCAATATTAGTATTCAACGAAAGGGCGAAATTGGGAATACTTATTAGGATTACTTGAATCACCAGGATAAATATTTTGAAATTGGGTATATGAGGTAAAAATGCGAATGCGCGTATAAAATCTCTGTTGGTCATATAAACGAAATGTTTATGTTAATGTTCTCGCCTTGTAATTAAAGTCTCCAGGTCCTAGAATCACGGATACATCAGTAAAAAATCTAAGAAATAGAGGCAAACAAAACCTAGACTTAATGGAACGTTTGCTGACAATAACAACAAAACGAATCCCACGTGCTCATGTACGTAAGTTAAGCAAGTAGGTCTCTCTCTGATTCTCTCTCTCTCTCTCTCTCTCTCTCTCTCTCTCTCTCTCTCTCTCTCTCTCTCTCTCTCTCTCTCTCTCTCTCTCACAGGCCGCGCCGTGGCTCAGTGGTTAGACCGCTTGGCTCTCACCAAGGCGGCCCGGGTTCGATCCCAGGTGACGCAAAGTGAGATTTGGGTGGACAACACGGCGCTGGGGCGGGTTTTCTCCGGGATCTCCGGTTTCCCCCGCCATCTCATTCCACCGGTGCTCCATCTATATCTCATGTATCATCAGTGTCATCGCCTGCGGTGCCATATGCAGTAAAAGCGGGCGTTAAACAATACACATTTCTCTCTCTCTCTCACACACAGACATATGTTCACGCATGTTATACACTTACTAATCTCTGTTTCATATAACCTTGCCCCGCTGACATGTATCACTCCGCGTGCAACTACCTTCCCCTCATCCTAATTGGCTAAGGCTTTCGCGCCATAGGCCATAGGCGGTGCCTTCCCGTCACATTTAAAACTGCAGTAAACGTCATAATAATTGGCAGGAAGATAGATAAAATCATACAAATAAGAATATAAAGGCATGCAAAAATACGAGTTTATAATGAAACTGAGCGAGTTGAAACTGAATGAATGAGCAATGAAACTGAAACAAGTTTATAATGAAAGGCCTTCGGCCTTTTCCACAGGGATTTTTTAAAACCAGCACACATACCTTGCAAAAATGCTTGTCTTTCAGTTTTAAAAGTCGTGTCACGCCATACTGATAGTGTGTCCTTCATTCACCCAAGTCTCGTCAAGGTAGTATATTTTGCGATTTGTATCCCTGTACAGTCTGATTGTCCTTAAATAACGTCTTCGCCACACAGCAATATCGCCCCTGGAGTGGTAAGTTTTCCTGTTGTCTCAATTTCATATCGCGTTGTCCTTACGCATCTAACACTCACACCTGTAGGTTCAGAGCACAGCTGTTCGACTTCTCTCACTGACAAAGACAGATTCTTCTCTGTGAGTGCATTAAACACATGCAACACAATTCTTTTTTCGCCGCTTTGTAAAGGTTTTCCCTTGCGATGCCTCATCGAAAAACTGGCGTTAGACACGTGCAATAAACGATCAGTAAAATAATTTAGCTCTCGCACTCGGCACAACACACCTTCGAATGATAATATATGAGTAATCCAGTTAAAAACAAGGTCAGTGATAAAAGTCATATAAACAAGTATGTGATCACTACCGCTAAATCACGTGCTATCGTGTCATGTGCTTGAGAGCAAAGGAACGTCTTCCTTACTTCGTTTAAGAATTAGCATGCATTTCAGATAAATCAACTCTGTTGCGTAATATATTTAATAAAAACAGTTACGAAAATATAAATTTGTCAATTCTCTTCTAACATATAAAGATATATCACCATGTTAATTAACGAACTAATTTTTACCTCACAACAGTCTATACTACAATAGCAGCCAATGAGAGGGATGAGGTCACGTGACCGTTAAGAGATACGGGGCAAGCTTATGTGAAACAAGGATTAGTGACTTGCTATGTTCAACGCCGCCTTTGTGTTGTATAGTACGGTAACACTTGCCTTGTCCAGCATGTCCTACACCTGTGCCACTCAGGACATATATTTTTAACGTTGTTTACTTGGGGCCAACGCAGCAACTATCCCTGGTTTGTAGTGAATAATTGGTACTTGAATGGAAAGACGATAACAGGACCACCGATGCCCGCCTCGGTAGCGTAGGTGGTAGCATGTCTGCCTCACGTTCAAGAGGTCCCGAGTTCGAATCTCGGTCAGGGTGAGTTACCTGGATAAGGTTTTACGGGGGTTTTCCCTTATCCTTCAAGACGAATGTCGGGTAACTCTAAGCTCCATGGACCCTGGACTCATTTGAGCACCATATCACCCAATTCAGTCACCGTCCGATATAACTTAACGTTGGGGCGGACGTAAATTACAAAAAAAAAAAAAAAAAAAAAAAAAAAGGACCACCGATCCAACACCGTTACAGATATTCCAAATACTAGAAAGAATAATTAAAGGAAATGCAAAACTCAATGACATATTAACGCTGATTAGTATTCGTGTGGGGTGCTGTTGCCAAACGTAGGAGGTGCGCACCGGTGGCAACTCTCTACATCAGAATACACCAGCCACAGGCGCGTCCATTGTTTTATTAAACTAGATGTCTTAATTTGCAAATCAGTAACTCGCTTTCCAACTTCGAGGCTTTATCTGGAAACAAATACCAACACAGTAGCTGCTTCACTACGAATTCGTGATACCGTGTGTATAAGTTATCTACACCACAAACTTTAACAGTCAGTTCCGGGGTTTTTAAAAAATCTACAGTTGCCGTTATTCTGGATTGGAGAACTTTTTGTTAGTTGTATACATTAAATACAATTTTTCTGCCCTATGATTGAACCCCTTAACTTTTGTTAATAGTAGAGAAATGACTTGTGCCAGCTTAGCTGGTCATGTTCACGCACTGGTATCACAAACATAGAGGAATAGAGAAGTGTAATATTTTAATTCTTAGTCATTATGTCAGTTCTAGTTTCAAACACGACTTAACACGCCACTGCTCTGAAAGTGGCATAGTTTGTATTTTCATAGTACTCCGTATATTTATATTGGAGATTATCGTTGTTTAGAGGCAGTGGTGGTGTTTGTTAGGCTTATCTGTATTGTATGAATGTTAAGCGACGATAATCATGTGGAACTAAAAAATACATAGCACTCGATCTATATATCTTAGAGACCGGACTTTCGTAGAACCATGGCGAGAAAATAAGTTTCTCTCTAGTTGTAAGGCTCACATCTATTATTTTGAAGTATTAACCGAGCGTAATTAATGAAGATAACCTCAGTTCAGGCGCGTTATACGAGGGGGGACAAAAGAAACCGGATTCCGAGGGCGCTGCCACTCGTAGACGTTGTGCAGGGTTCTCACGCGAGATGGTTTTAGTAGAGACCTTTATGAAACAGTTGTGCAGACGGCGTCAGTATAGAGCTGAACGTGCAAGTGTGGTATTGTGTTTCTCTGACTGTTGGCAACTTTAAAAGAACAAAAAGTGTGTGTGAAATTTTGTTTCCTGCTTAAAAAAGCTGCAACGGAGACATGCCAAATGCTTCAGGAAGTTTTCCAGGAGAACGCTATGAGCCACACACAGGTTTTCGAGTGGTTTAGGCGCTTTAAACGTGGTGAGATGTGTCTTGAAGACCAAGCTCGTTCTGGATGCCCTTCAACATCGTGAAATGAGGAGAACATTGAAAAGGTCCTCCAAAAGATGAAATAGAATCGTCGCCAAACGATCGACCAAATTTCAGCAGCGACAGGAACCAGTTTGAGCTCGTGCCAGTGGATTTTGAGGGAGGATTTGCACATGAGACGTGTTGCTGCTAAATTTGTTCCGCGCCTTCTCACACAGGAGCACAAAACCATCCGCATGAATGTGTGTCAGGGCTTGAAAACAGAGATTGCACGTGATCCAAACTTCTTGAACAAAGTCATTACAGGGGATGAGAGTTGGTGTTACGGGTGTGACCCAGAAACCAAGCAAGCATCAATCCAGTGGAGAACTCCCAACTCTCCCAGACCAAAAGAAGCAAGGCAAGTGAGGTCAAATGTGAAGACGATCATTGTATTTTTTGATGTTCGTGGAATTGCGCATCGGGAATTCGTATCCCCTGGTCAGACTGTTAACCAACGCTTTTATTGGATGTTTTAATGCATCTGCGAGAGGATGTGAGGAGGAAACGCCCGAAACTTTGGCGATCAGGTGACTGCTTTCTACATCACGACAACGCTCCAGCACACACGGCCTTAAGAGTGACCCTCTGGCATCTCAGAGGTGGTCTGTCGTTCTCAACTGTACGCATTCGCCGGAACTAGCCTCGAGTGACTTTTTCCTATTTCCACGAACGAAAAAATGCTAAAAGGGGAGCGTTATGACGATGTGGAGGCGGTAAAAACAGCTTCGCAAAGGGCACAAGACAATATCAAACTTGAAGAGTTCCAAACATGTGTCCAACAGTGGGAAAAGAGACTTGACAAGTGCATCGCATGTGATGGAGAGTATTTTGAAGGTGACTGAAGTAATTTTGTAAAAAGGTTCATCAATAAAGTTTTTATGACAGCAATCCGGTTTCTTTTGGGTCCCCCCTCGTATAATCCGCTAGTGTTCGTTACGGCCCGCCTTTGCACTTCCTCTAGTACTGTACAGAAGTGCATTGTGTTTATATCTGAAACGCTACAGATTTCCAAGTCGAAGACTCGATGATTCCGTTGACGCTGTAACGCAGCAAAGAAAGAAAGAAAAAAAGCGCTTCTGCGTTCCTTGTTTCAATGAAAATAATTTAATGTATTTGTAAACATATTCATATATTTATTGTTTTACTAGCTGACCCGACAGACGTTCTTTCAAAAGCCATTGCACTGTGGCAGTCCCATTCTTTTGTCATTCATATTCTTTTGTCATGTTCTGGTGATTGCGTCGCCTATAAAATGTGCATATAGTGATGACATCTTTAAATTTCATTAATGGTCACTAGAACAGATAATATATAACATCATCAGTTTTCAATAATGGTCACCGTCACAAATATGTAATTTAAACAAAAAATTGAATTTAAACGTATATCAGAGTGATCACTTTGTTCATTGACTATCAAATAATTACCGTGATATCAGCAATTCATTTGCATAATGTTAATGTGCTTTTCTGTGTATTTTAATGTAATAATCGTAAACAACTACCTACAGAATTCCGTTATCTTTATTCGCACACTGTAATACTTCAGTAATATTGTCTTAAATATTTTCATTGTAATGCTATATGGTACACGATATTTTTTTGTTTGATTACTTGGCGCGTAAACACACAGGAACGGTAACATACAATTAGCCATATGAGAAACGTGGGTTTTCAAGATTAATCCCGCAAACACTCGATGACTGCCCCAGGGATTTATTTATGGTCATAGCGAAAGCACGCCGCACTGGTAGCTGCAGTCGTTTAAATTCAAATGTTATGTCAGTGGGAATCATTGGAATGCGAGGTATAAAAAAGTCCCTTTAGAATGGTTGCTTCCATCAAATTGTTTAGTAATTTTTTCACCGGTAGCCGTGTGCCGTTACAAAGACGTGGTTGGGTGATATTTCGCAACATTGTGATCACCTAGCCGACCTTTAATTGAAGATTTTGAGACGGCAATTCTGGCAAATCCAGCGAGTTAAAAAATTCGGATTGATAGTTGACGGAATCATCTTGGTTTGTAGCGGAATCAACTGATTTGTCAGATCAATTCTTGTGTCGAATTGCCATGAAATGCATTTAAGAGTTTGTAGTCTACATCTGACACCGGCAACAGCACGCCTGCTTGGTGATATACACATTTGGGATTGTATCTGTAAATTAAAAATACAGCTTTATTGCTTTTGTTACAAAAATATAATAAAGCAATGCAGGGGATAAGCCTGTTATATGTTACCTTGAAAGTTGGCATGATATTGTCCCGAACTACGTGTGTTGCCTCAAATGAAGTCATTTGGGAGCAGTTGTATATTTGTACATTTTTTTTGGTATATCTGTAAGGAAATGTGTGGAATCCGTTTCTGTTCCTGAACCAATGGGTACAATGGCTCTGTTGGCGGAACCAGTAGCAGTAATTTCACTTTGCTATTTGCACAAAACAATCCAGTAGATTTTTGCATTTCAATGCCTTTCAATATCGGCAAACTGAGTTCATAGATCCAATAACAACGCACTGGTAGGCACTGTAGTCAACTGAAACATCGTAACTAATAGCGACTCCTTTCAAACCTGCAAGAATCATGTGTTTGTGATATCCTAGTCCTTTCAATCTCACTGCATTCTTCACGCAGCTTTGCAGTCCGATGAGACCAAAAATTAGCTTACTTTATTGCATTTCAAGTTCATCGACCTAAATTTCTCTACCCGCGTCTTATAGTCGGCATGAATCTTGAACTGAGTATAAAAACATAAAATAAACTAATCAACCACAGATAAATATAAGAACTTTGAAATAACACGCACTAATTGAGAGCTCTCAAACAGTTAAACTTTACATCGTAGAGAAAGAACGTGTCAAAATTCCGGATGCATTCAAGTAGTTTTTATTAACTTTAAAGTTACGCTGATAAATTATAAAGTTATTAACTAAATTTCAACTGTTCTTTCTTCATGTTGGAATTTGGTTCTCTTTTGTTTTCATGATTTGGTTCACTTTTGTTTTCATGGTTCTCTTTTGTTTTCATGATTTGGTTCACTTTTGTTTTAGCCGTCATAATAACCTTTCTCGGACTGGATATCAATTTTTGAAAATGAAAAATGTCATTCTTTCCGTTTTTCTGCGCAATTTTACCAATTTTTCTCTTCATAAGAACCTTCCTCGCACTAAAACGAATGTTTATTTGAAAAAAAAAAGAATTATGCAAATTGGTCCAGCCGTTTCGAGGTTTTGCGGTTAAGAAGATTTACAATTTCATTTTTATTATATAGAAATGGTAAGTGGAATAGCTTTGAAGACTTTGGCAAGGAGTGGAATATCTTTCAACTTTGTAATGCTTTTGTTTGTCGAAAGTAAAAGGTGCATGTATTCCGTAAACGTTTGCGAGTGTACTTTTATATTTAGTTAATAAACCGCTCTATTATCACTTCAGGCTTTTTTTCTCAAATTTTAAACCTTCCTGGGACTGATACAAATATTGCAAAACCAAAATTTGGCAAATCGGTTCAGCAGTTCTCGAGTTTTTGAAAGACTAACAAACGTCAATTCGTAAACCGAAATGTGTGTATGTGTATCAGCAATCTAATACAGATTTAAAATGATTTGCCATTTCTGCAGTGTAACTGGATACAAAAATTTACAATTAAAAATGCTTGTTTTGGTAAGTGCCTTCCTACTCTACAAATTTCTGCGCATTATATTTCCGCACACCATGTCAATGTCCGAAGTTTGTGGTTTGCAAGGTTTAAATACGCCAGTTCTCATATTGTTAATGCGATCAAGAAAATATATTATTTCGAGCTATGCTTTACATAGAAATGTTTTCGTTATCTTTCTACTTTCTCAAAACAAGCTCAACTGGTTTTGATTAATGTCATAATTTTGACAAATTCCTATGAGGAATAAAATGTTAAATGTTGAATAATTGTATATAACTAAAATAAAGAGACAAACACGTGCCTACTACAGAAAAAAATCAGTTTTTGTAGGAACACCTACTTTATGCCCAATTTTTCCGAGATATTCGTTGCTATTTATTTAATTTTGCAATTGTTTTCACATAGGAACCATACAGGCTGTCTGAGCGGTAATGCGGACTTGAGCATTTAGGTTGCCGGCCTTCTGTGCACATGTTTATCGTTCTGCTGTCATCCACTTTAGCATCCATGGCCCTATGGGAGTCTTGGCTTGAATAAGTGAAACTGTTATTTACTTGTGAAATTGTACGTTACTGAGTTTTATAGGTTTTATACTGTGGCGTACAGTGCTCCTGTATTCATACTTATATCCAGAAGTGCGTGCGCTCACACACAGACCAACCTCCCGTTCATGTCGCCTTCATGTTAACTCATAGTAGGACTATGGATAGCGCAGCGGACCCGAACTGAGAGATACATTTGACATATCTGCATGAACATGGGGCTTATACCTACATGCTCAAAGCGATAGACTAGTGCTTCTCAGTGTATATCCCGTGACACAGTACCGTATTATGCAGTGCTGTGCTTCCGATAGTTTCGATATTGTCAGTAAAAGTTAATAAAATAGGTTTAATTATCATTTGTATAGTGTAAAAATCACTTAAATATTCTATGGTATATGCTCTATGAATAAAACTTCGAGTTACTCAAACTTAAGTTAATGCTTTTAATAATCACAAACAAAATAATTTCGGCGTTAGAAACCTGGGCTAACGTTTCTTGGAATTTATGTTAATGTGATAAAAATCCCATATTGTACAATAAGTTGGTTGAGAAAATGCAACAGAGTATTTTCCCTATGCACGTCTGTTTCTGTTTCTTTTTCAACAGTCAAATTTTGAAGTACAAGCTCTCCATAATCATTTGAAGTTTTAGTTGTGCGTAACTTGGCTCTTTCCCGAGCTGGAGTCTGGAAACTCAGCACTGATTACAATTGTGTACGTGCAGTCATATTTAACGAGAGTAATGTTACAATACCGTATTACGTTATTCCTAAAATCCGGGTGTGATATAAAATCCATTCTCGTTATAAGAAACATCTAAAAATCTTTATTTCCACTTGTGATTTGAATGTTGTGCCTACCGTATGAGGGATCGTGTGTTAAGCTATAGAGATTTATCTTTAAGAACGTTTTTCGGTGTGCCATAAATCTGCTGTGTGAATAATAGATGAACTTCTGTGTATGCTATTGGTTATTTAAATAATAAATCTACACACCAGGTATCCGTGGGCAATTTTTTTTGTGTGTAATTTACGTCCTCCAACGTTAAGTCATATCGGACGATGAATGGAATGGATGAAATGGCGCTCAAGTGAATCCGGGGTCCATGGAGCTTAGAGTTACCCGACATTCGTCTTACAGGATAAGGGAAAACCCCGGAGAAACCCTTATCCAGGTAACTCACCCTGACCGAGATTCGAACTCGGGACCTCTTGAACGTGACGCAGACATGCTACCACCATGCTACCAAGGCGGGCAACGTGGGCAATTCTTTGAGTATACCTGTCAAGTCATATAATTAATTACGAGGTTAATATACAGTCAACACAACTATATGACACAATAAGGTTAATTTATATACATTTTCAGCATTTATATTCTTAGAAACAGTTGAGTTTGTCCGTTAAAGTCAACTTCTTTACTTTACATGCATTTATTTAGGTAATTCAGCAAATATCAAGCTCTAGATTTCCGTAACGTGGACAAAATGCTGTTGCAAATGCGAACGAATAGATTTGACTGCCGAAGGCAACCAATGCACCTGAAGTGCATACTGTAGTCGCTGCGCAGAACATGTCCCTCAATAAAAATGATCGAGTACCTTTCCTTCGGTCCTGCCCTTAATCTTCTGATAAGCTGGATTTCCGAAATCGTTGAAAACAATCGTCTATCCATTACACCACTCTTTCAATAAAATACATAGAGTGACGGTAAAATCTAGAATGTGATTGCCTTGTTTGGTGTTTACAGAGAATCATCAATCTGTGAATAAACCGCATCCTTTTCTTGCAGGGAAGTGGTACAACTGCTGCTGGCGCACGAGGCCTCCACCAACATACTCGACGTCAAGGGTTCCTCACCCTTGCACCTTGCCGCCTGGACCGGCAACGTGGAGATCGTGCGCCTGCTCCTAAACCACGGACCTTCTGTGCCGAACGTCAACCTCACAGTAAGTACATGTGCAATTAATGAGACCTTTTCATCACCGAATGCCATATTTTGCACAGTGTTACCAGCTGTAAAAAAAGACGTTTCCCTACAGGAAACAAAAGATTTCGGAGGTACTGTACATGTCCTGTTATGTAATCTGTCTCAAAGTGGAGCGATCTTGTTGTAAAGCGTCCTGCGGTAACCACCTCTATCAAAGCCCATGAATTTTCCTATTAACTAGAGGACTAAGAGCGTTCCGTTTAAGTATGTTTGTCTGTTTCTTACCTCTCATAGGTGTTATTTTAGATACAATTGGGTTGTAAATGCATTAGGACAAATTACATTCTAGCTTAAATGTTTAAGTGTTGTACTGAAATTAGGAGCAAATATGACCATTATTGAGGTATTAAACTGCTTTTGTAAAACCATTCCAAATTTTATGCACATTCCTTTTTAACATCCATAACACTAGGATTTTATTCATGGTAATAATTTACATTACTTAAATGTTGCTGGGAATTTCCGGTTGTTAGAATACATGGTACAGAGGGAAACATTAAAACCTTAGTATAATTTGTCTCAACTAGAACGATTCTGTTGTAAACACGCGGGAGAGATGCAGTAACTTCGGCTGCTGATTAGTGGAGGGAAATCCATTACTTCTCTCACTCTCTCTTTCTCTCTCCTCATAATTGTTTACAACAGAGGCGTTCTCTTAGAAGCAGTTTGTAAATGGCAACATAGTTAAATGCATTTGTAGAAGTACGAGGGAGTATATAGTCCGAATGTGTGCACCTTTTCCTTCCTTCCCTCCCGGTAATGATGGGTCGAACCAGTTTTATGAACTGCTGCAGCCATTCCTGCTCATAATGGCTATTTCAAATGAAGTACTTTGTTATCAATTATTGAAACACTTCATTCATGAGTGACTTGGTTCACTGAAGAGAGTTGGTTTTTCGTATTAATACTCCAGAAAACGATTTTAACGCCCCAAGTGGTATGCGAAGGAACTATCCTATGAAGAATATATGCCCCATAATACTCATATTTCCTTTGGGGAGCTACAGATAGAATTTTTTATTCTAACTGCTTTATTGTTCAGCAGTAACGGCATGAAAAAATTGCAAACTTAGGGTTGTGATAAGTGCCAAGCATCTGAAGTTCCAGAAATTTGAAATGTGTGCTTAGTTTACAATTCATAGGACACATAATTTTTATGAATACCCAGTGCGACTATACAGTATAAAATTTTCTTAAATAAGAAGTAACGAACAGCACATTTGAAACCGACGTATTGATATGCAACATTGCCGATATAAATATTACAAATTTGTGTTTATATTATGAACAACTTTTTGTGCTTGCTATTGCACTACTTGGAAATGTACTACTTTTATGTGAAATGAGGTACTGTGCTCGGAAATCTTGTATGAGTTTTTCCTCAGAAATGGTACGTGTAATTGTCGATGTATGCCAAAACAGTGAAGGGTCCTTGTGACAAGTGGCAGGCAGTCCCCTGCTAATATGGATGTTTCTAGCGTGAACTTGGGGTATGAGGGACAAAACGAAGCGCAGGTCATGTCCACGAAGGGAAGAAACGTGATTAAGAGTATTGCCTTGCTCGTTAATCACGTCATCGTCACCAGCTGTTTGCCTTTGCTTTGATCCACTTCTCTTCGTACTTGCTTGCATTTGACGGAAGTTTGCTCGCCTCCACCAAGTGGAAATAAATCTGCTTTGATAAATGATATAAAATTATATTCTATTCTTTTAAGAATAAATTATTAAGTGTGTCACAAGAGTGATTAGAAACTTACATTCTTATTCAAGGAGTTAGTTTTTTCTGCAAATTGTAGGATGTTATATAAATAAAATATAAACATTAAGGAATAAATAAGCAAAAGAGATTGCCTAATGGATAGTCACTATCATCAACTTTTAACTAGACTAAACCAGGCAGCATTTCTTTAACCAATCAACTGTGATGGATTCATTCCATAGTTGAAAGAAACTTTTACTTTTCTTTCTTCATATTAGTTTATTACTAAGGACGTGGCTGAACGAATGGATTCATTTGATTGTTTCTCCACCCAGTTAAGTCTTAATTCTATCCGAATCAGCTTACAGACTGTTGGGAATAAAATGTGAAGCTAATGGGTAAAGGATAATTATGACTTGCGAGTCCTAAAATGCTTTCTTAAGGTTTCTAATCGTACATCTGTAGCTCTTTTAATTGAAAATTCAGCTCAGTAATTCTTCAACAATTTCTTGACACTTTTAGCTGTATAGTATTTTCATACTTTTCAGTCACCATGTTATACGTATACCGGTTATGAAATTAACAAACAGGGTAAAAAACATTTAAAATGAACCTCAGGCCTTATTTAACTATAGTAACTGGATTCCTTTTATTAATTACGAGTAGCTGGCGTGCTTTAATTTGTGTAAGAGTACTCACTCAAACTTAAGATGTTCAAAATTCCTCCGAAATATGTTTTCTGTCAAATCCTGACTATCTTCAGCGGGACCCACTGCAGCAACTACGTATGGAAATAGAGTTGCTGCAGTACCGATATCTCGGTATCATTTTTAGGTTGAGTGTAATGCCGTCTCCACTTATTACGCACATAGTAGATAAAGTAACGACGGGGTAAATGAGTGTTCAGAAATTAATATCCACATGAACTTGTCTGTCGTACCCGCAACCAGCAGGACACATGTACTGCCTTATAAATAGGTTTACAAAATGTGTGTCTGTTCCCTGATAACTGTCTTTCTGCTCCTCTTCATTGTTGACTAAAGAGTTAACAATAGTTTATAATCAAGCTAAAGATTATTTACATCGGCACCGAATGCCTACTACAAATGGATAGTCACCCCATTTCACCATTTTCTTTTTTCGTTTTGGTTTGCCTCGGAGAGGAGGAAAAGCTGGAACATTCAGCAGCCACTGGTGACGTCATGAGCCTCATTGTTGTACTTCGCTGTATGTTCCAGACCGTTCCTTTCGGCAGATCTAGAATATTGAACTTCGACAATGTTCCATTCCTTCGGTACGAGAGATTTCAATTGCTAGAACATTTCTTCCATGACCGGCAAGTTATAAAAGGGGTTGAAAAAGCAAGTTTGAGCAGCTAATTATGAATTGACCAGTAACTATCGGAGTCGGGCAGCCAGAGCATTAAACAACAAAGTTTGTTGAACGATGTCAGAGTCGGCAAGCAGAACAATGGGTTTAGTGAAACGATAAGCAATAGACACATTAAAAATACATTACTACGGAAAGAGAACTGTTTGCTCTCTTATTTGTAAAAGTGAAAGTGATTATAAGTTAGCATTGGGCTAAAGATTCTAGTGACAAAGTGAGTTTGGTACAACTTCGTGTTGTCATTTTTGTCACATATAATATACCTACACGTGTGTTCATTTATTTGGGATGCAGTGGTTTATATACAGACCATATATAACATAGTAACAGTGTATATATCTCATCAATGAAAAATAAATACAATTAGAAGCTATGACATAAAATAACGTAGCATAGCACAATGTCAGTACCTATGGACACTAGTTTACAAATAGGTAAAATGTGTATAACTGCAGAGATGAAATATCAGTAACAGCGGAAGAGTGCTGCCATAAACTACCAAAGCCAGAAAAAAATTAAATGTTAGTTTTACAAGTAAAACAATACAAAATACTAGATATCAGTGGAACGTATACTATTAGAAAGGAATGCAAATGCAAGGCTATTGTACCTGTGGAGGCCATAGGCAAAAAGAAATTGCAGTAACGGAGCGGGATTATCAGGTTACTTTTGTTTATATACCTTTTACACTCCAATTAAGTGTGGCGTTTTCTGTACGAGTTTAGCAAACACCTCCAAGAAAGATGATTCCTACACAGAGTTAATGGGCCTCCGTGTAAGCCGACTTCGCAGTGTATGGCAAGGAATAACACAACGTGTAGTAGAGCAAATTCAGCGATTAGAGAGCGCGTGGTCCCTGACGGTCAGTCAACTTCTTGTCCATTTAACTTGTGTCTAATCATGGCAAATGTTCTCCTTCATTACCTCGGGCTCTGTCCAATAAAACTGAGGACAAAAGAGCGTTCGAGTACCCGATGCTTAACGATGTATGAACGTGGGGCGGTGTACAACGTTATGATAAGTGTTTGTCTCCTGGGGTTTTCGGTCTCCCGCTCATTTGTCTGTGGCAGTACAGGTCCCTAGGACAGTAGGCAAACAGTCCATGAAATACTTACGATAAAGAAAGGGGAAGCAAACCAAATTAGTGCTCTAGTGCATGCACGGTATCTAGTGTACATAATTTAATTGCCAAAAATGTAAGAAAACCAATTATCTAGAAGGACATACGCCTAGCTGCACCTCGCAGTTGCACGATACTTTTATCCAAAAAGATAACAATCTTATCTTAACCATTGTCTTGAAAATTTGCAGTGATACTTGAGATTATCTGATAGGATGCAATTTGCATTTTATGCTCCATAATCTGAAAAAGGAAGCCGTTCGCGCACGCACATGTTCACAAAACAAATGCTTCATAATCGTTGGCACAATTACATAAATATCATATTTTGAAAAGTTGGTGATTATAATGTCCAATAATTTTCAACTTCTGTATTTGAAAGTGGTGCGTATTTATATTTTAAAATGGATTCTTTTCCTTTTTAGTTTAATTAGTTCAGTCTATCGAAAGCATGATCTGTTTATACACAGATCTAATATTAATGCTGTCTGTATACCTCCTTAGGGAAAAGTCCTGAATACAAACCGCTGCCACTCAGCGTGACCCAACCTGGATTTGAATCTAGTCTCGTAGAGAATGGAAGAACGTTGCAGCTACACCATTGTGTCCACTGACTGATTGTATCGTTAAGCTTTTTCACGATTTAGGTTCTGCATATTTGCAGTATAGCAGTGTTCCTGCGATTGTCTATTGAAGTCCCAGTTATGCTTAGGTAATACATGTGTAGTTGCTTTTCGCTGAGGTGGATTGGAAGAGAAGGTCAAGTTCATTGGCCCAAAGATTGACCTGCCGACACTTGAATCGAATGGGAACACCGTGTTTGAGGATGTTGAAAGTATGTACATATATTCCCTTCCTTCCAATTCTAGTATTCTTCCACTGATTAAGAGGCAACACTATGCGATTGTTCATTTCATAAAGATTAAATAGTTCCATATAATGGCATTTAAAAGTGCGCATGTCTTACTTTGCAATGAATTTGCTCTGTATATTTTACTATACTTCCCTAATAAGAAACGTCAAAAATGCTAGGTTTGGTTGAGTACTACTAGAAGTATTTGTATCAGTTCATTTCTTCCACTTTAGAGTGAGTTGCAAGTGTGTGACGAAACACAACGCACATTCTCGGCCACTGAAAGTTTTGGATACACCTTGCTGCTGACGTATTTTATTTCTATTAAAATATGGCTGCTTTATTAGATATATTGCTGTGTTAGATTTGACTAACGCAAGGTTTTTGCTGTCTGAGACTGCTCCTAAACATGGCATAAGACCCTTTTCAACTGCAGGTGAGTTGAAGCGGGCTTGTCACGTTGTTGATTCTTTACAGAACATTGTGGAGAGTTTGGTCTAGAGAACTACGTGTCTGCTGTAAAGAGGTCCTCATTGAATAATGCGGCGTGGACCGTCGACGATAGAAAAAACGGCTAAAGGAGAGTAATCTTCGCGGACGAGGTTATAATGTCGACGTCGTATAATTAGCCAGTGATCGTGTACTGATTTGATCGACGATACTTGCCCACTGGTAAACGTCTCACGTTGGGACTGAATTTCGTTTGAAGATCCTGTTTACCTTGAGCAAATACGCAGAATATTAGGGAGTTGGACATATCACCACATTTTGCAGTTCATTTTACTTCCATCTGCCAAAGATATCCCAATGGAAGCATCCTGTTCCTGCAGGACTACCACGGCGTCAGTTGAGTGTTGGTTTGAAGGGAAGAGGATATCTCACCCTCTAAAGTCACTTGATCTAAACCCTAATAATTGAGGGCAGAAATGCCCCTAATTGGGCAGAAATGAAGGAGATTTTTCGAAATTCCCAGGATGTCTGCCGAACTGTGGGACAGGATCGGAAACGCATGGGATTGCCTCGCAGAAGGACCACTTTATTTCCATTGGGTGACAGACTCCATGCCGAAAAGAATTAACAAGGTCAGCACAAATAGGTATTGGGTATGAAGTTCTAGTTTTGTGCCATCTTTGTTTTGTTTCTTTATTTTAATTTTTAATAGAAGAGATGTGTCTCAAGTGTATATTATTATTATTATCATCATCATCATCATCATCATCATCATCATCATCATCATCATCATCATCATCATCATCATCATCATCATCATCATCATCATCATCATCATCATCATCATCATCATCATCATCATCATCATCATCATCATCATCATCATCATCATCATCATCATCATCATCATCATCATCATCATCATCATTATTATTTATTATTATTATTTATTATTATTATTATTATTATTATTATTATTATTATTATTATTATTATTATTATTATTATTATTATTATTATTATTATTATTATTATTATTATTATTATTATTATTATTATTATTATTATTATTATTATTATTATTATTATTATTATTATTATTATTATTATTATTATTATTATTATTATTATTATTATTATTCCAAAGAGGGAAGGTCTTACGGCAGCAATGATATGAATTTTAAAACCAAAGTAGTTTAAACTTCCCTTTTATTTGGTTGTTAGTAATTAAGGCAGTGAAAAGGTTAAAATTAAAAAGGTGATGATAAAGTGAGAATGTCAGACTGTGCAATCTATCGACAGTGATCCAAGTCTTAACGCCTAGAACCGTGCGGACACTATGGGACCACCTATTAAACCCGTTTAATACTTGCAAACCCGGCACTTATTCACATCTCTGGTTTTGACCGAGAAAGTCGTAAACGTTTGTATTTTACTTGAGAAAAGAACTGTGTCGTTGAAGGCTGATTCATGTCAGTTCATATTGCTCACAATCACAGATCAGTACGGTGCCTTTGTGCTTGTGGTAGCCTGACTGCTACTCTGGCAGTGGAAGCATGAAGTGATCTTAGATTCTGACAAGCGACAAACATTATTTGGCCTTCGGTACCTGTACCGTTGAGAAAACGGTGCAGCGGCAGTGCTGGTAGTATTAATGAATAATTTTGAGGTGTTATTAGACATTTGTGCAAACTTATATTTTTTGTTTTATTCTTATCCCGTAACAGCTCATATTATAAAGCACGGAGATGTTCTCGGGTATCCTTAGAGTATATTGATATGACGGAGGATAGAAGCTCGCGCAATGCAGTCTACTGAAGATATGTGGTAGCTATCAGCCTGCAGGAAAAAGGGATGTAGGGAATGAGTCATAGGAGGCTACCATCACAGAAACGTCCCTGGCTCGAAAAACCGAGAATTACTGGAGCTCACCTAGAAGACGATAAGCAGTTCGTCTAAACAACAGCCCTGTCCTTAGAGTAAGCATCCGCGCTATCTGTCCTGCACTGTCACACAAGTTAGAACCACATCAGAACAAAACGCAGGAACGCACGTCATGGTAGATGAGAAACCACCCGTGTATTCCCCTACCAGCCACGGGAAACCACGAAAATCCAAGGTCAGAGTGACCGCTCGAAGGGAATTAAGCTTGGGATTTGCGGAAAGCGAACCCCGCACGTTACCGCGGAACCTGCTCCCTCAGTGTAAACTTATCAAATATTATTTCTTTCATTGGAGCTTTTGTCAGTTATTTGTGTTTGTTCTCAAATTCATTAATTTGTATCTCGTTAAAACAAAGATAATCCCAATTTCAAATAGAATTTATTAACCGTATTTGTTTAAAATTTAGTAGGAGCATAGTTCATTTTGGGATTTTTTTTTTTTTTTTTTTTACACTAGCCGTGTATAGGGGGAGGTTTGGAAAGGAAAGGTGCGACTGATGTCATCTCCCGTCAGTTACGGGGCAGTTGAGAATCTAATGGCGTGCTGGCATGTTGCTCAGTGCTTCAAGCAACTGGATGGTTATCGGGAGATCGGCGGTTCAAATCCGGGCTATGCTATTGAATTTTTCAGTCTGTCTTTACCATTGTATAGTTTAACAAGTTGTGCAGTTTCTAATGTGTAAATAACTATCGTTATTTTATATTGATTATTTATTGTTTTTGTTCATGACCGAAAAGTTTGTTCTTGTTATAGGAAATTGTACCTGCATCTAGAGCTTGTATATGTGATATGTTTTAATATATAATTTGCTTAGAGATAATGGCAGAAGAACACTTGACAAAATGGAACACGTGTGTCGTAAATTAATAAAAGAAAATTTGACTCCAACAGTAGGTAGAAACAAAGTCGGAAACGCATTAATATGGCATATACTATTGCCATTATTTTATCTTCCTCAATGAATCGAACCGCCTGTGAGGAAGACGAATGCTATTATATTATTCACATACTATGATGTGAGTGAGCGAGTAATCAGAACGAATAATATCATTTTCTTACGAGATCACATATGAAGAAGTTTAGTTCGGTAAATTCGTTGCTGTTTCTCGAACGACTTGTACTTGAATAAACGTACCATATCGTTATGTATCATATCAAATGAACTAGTAAAACGTATTTCAATGAGGTCACCATAGTACATGAGGTGAATGGGAAATATTAAATTCCTTCGATATGCATTTCATAGAAGTGCTAGAAACGAAAATTTATAATTATACTTTTTTCTTTAATCAGCCGTTTTCCAAAAAAAGAACAAATAGCTTTACTTCCAAATTAGATGTTTAATTCAGCGAGAACGTATAGAAGTAATAGTTGTGAGATGAGTAGAGTTACTTATTTCTTAAATATTTCTTTAGGTATTATGTGACATGATCTAGAGTTTTTAAATAATTAAGCACTTAAAGCAATATTCCGGACAATTTTTTCGAGACGTAATGTTGGTATAGAACTTGGTACCGTTGCAAAAGGTCGAGGTAAGTTACCTTTGAACCAGCTTCCGGGCCTTAGCGAGCTATAGCCTAACTCTTGTTCTGAAAGATGGCTAGCGGTTTTGCTTGTCAAACGTTCGCTTTTTATTTTTTAATTTATTCAATGAATAATCAGCAGTACATGCTTTACAGATCCTTGTTAACTAATTGAATCTTTATGAACTATATAATAACATGTAAGGAAAACCAAGTTGGCTCTTATTATCTATTTAACACTGTGAAACAAGAGAGGAAAAAAAAAACAGTTAATAAAAAACAAGTAATCAAAGAGATAAGAACAACAGTCATTGTGAAACAATATCATTGTGAAACAATATCAAACGTTCGTGAATCCAAACAAACACGAGGAAAAGGTGATGTTATGTTTTGACGAAATGAAAAAAAAAGCCCTTGTATTCCATTTTCCTAAATTAGAACAGTATAAAATGGAAGGAATGCCTTCAGCGTCCAATGTAATTGTTAAGTTTTAACATGATAGAAAAATGGTTTGATTACCTAACAACTGCATGACTTAAGAATATTTAAGTTTAATGTTGAACGACAGATAAATATATCCGTAGAATTTGAGGTTAGGTTTCATAATGCGTCATTGAGAGATTGCGATGGAATTATTTGGAGGTAGCAGACACGAAACTGTTTTGTTTTTTCTTCATATAACATGACAATGTAAAATCTGAAATATCTCCGCAGAAAATGGTCGTAGAAAAATGGAAGATAGGAATTGAGCTCGGTATAATGAGATCTGTGATTGGACTAAGCTAATGTAAACACTCTCATTCCACCCAGTATATCCATCCTGATTTCAGTGTAGCAGCAAAGCATCGGAGGTGAGCAATGGGCGTAGTTCCATGTGTTAATGTTCTCTAGAGGGAGAAGTCGTATTCAACAGGTGATAATGCTCGTACTGTGAATGTTTCTTGCGATTCTGTGTTACTGTTGTTGTGAGAGCTCAAGGCATATGACTGCAGCTTGTGAATACCGTACTTAAGCAAAATGTACAAACTTCTGCTCCTTAGTAATGGCGTAAAGCATACTTTGAGTTGCTACCTGGGAAAGTGACGAAGTGTATCAGAAACTATGCGCAACAGCAATGATGTTTACATCATTCGTACGTCGAGGAAGAGCATATCAGCTGAAGTACACTCATTGCAGATGCAATAGCTGCCATAATGTTATATTGCAGGCAGTTTTATTCGTCGACAAATGCGAGAAATGATACACTCGTATAACGTCAGAGAAATTTTTGCAGCTGTGAAGACAAAAAGCATAGCTTATAATGTTTAGGAAAACATTATTGGAACAATAAATTGAGAAGTTGCTGATTTCTGTAGGATAATAGCTATTTCTTTCAGTGACAAGACTTTGCTGATACATTTTATAACATTTGGCCTTTGCCACTTGAGTAAGTCGTCCTTTTAGAAATTATTCTAGCTGTATAGATTGATCGCATTAGAAAATTAGTTATATTACCATGTACTTCCTATACTTACAGAAGTTATGTAATAGCAAAAATGTAGTGACTATTTCAGTTGGCTTTCTCTCTTTCTTCCCCATCCCCTTTATGGAAATTGCAGAAGAAAATATTCAATCTGAATGTTCGCTCTTTGAAAGATATTAAAATAATTATGTATGACAGTAATGGTCTGGTCTCTTTGCTGAGTACTAAGTTCTGTTCCATATAACTTAGCCCCGTTTCTCTTACTACCTGGCAAAGCATCCAGGCGTATTGACTTTCACTGACAGAGCGCTCCAATTGCTTGTTACCTGTTTACAGAGCGCTCCGATCGCTTGTTACCTGTTTACAGAGCGCTCCGATCGCTTGTTACCTGTTTACAGAGCGCTCCGATCGCTTGTTACCTGTTTACAGAGCGCTCCGATCGCTTGTTATCTGTTTACAGAGCGCTCCAATCGCTTGTTATCTGTTTACTAGAAGAGCGAAATATTAGTAACTTGTATAGTAAGTAACGCACCACAAATGGAGCACTTAGGAGCTGTATGTGCCTGATAGGAAACGATGGACGATTAGTTATACGCAACGTGGGTACACATGTAATAAGAAAAAAATAACCCTACTGCACCTAAACATAAATTTAAACTTAAATCCTAGTGCGCTCAAGTTGTACATAGGAATAATTTCCAAAAAAGGTGATTTACTCATCTGGCAAAGACCCAATGTCAAACATTTCATCAATAGAGGTTTCGTTGTCATTATTGCCGTTATTGTATATAACGTATCATCGACCTCTGTGCTTCAGTTTTCGATAATAAGTATTTTCTCAATAATCATAATCAATTTTTAAAGTCTTCTAAGTTGAAAAAAAAAACCACAACCCTGCAATCAGCAGATAACTTTTATTATTATTCCCTACACTTTTGTTATTAATTTTTGTAACAAGGGCAAGTTTATAGTAATATACCTACTTTTTTGAGTGATCAATCTGTACAAATGGGCCACTGCCATTTTATAAATGACATGATTTGAATGCATCAAAATGTTAAACTATACCACATTATGTATATAATTTTAGGTACTGATGAAACAATATGATGTTAGTGTAATGATGGCGAAACTGAATGAAAACAGAAATAAATATTTTGATTCCCTTTTCTTTCTCCTTGTCACAGTATTCAATCACATATATGATCTCCCTTCTGCCGATGTATAAAACCTTGCTGTCCAGAAGATATGATTACGTATTGATTCTGAACAGAGTTTACATGCATTGACTCGCTTTGTACGTGCGATAAGCTGATGTAAACAACTCGGCAGATTCACATTCTTTCCGATACGTCTCATGTGTTTGTCACCTAGTAACTGTCACGTGCCTGTGACTGTGGACCTCTAATTTTGCACTGATTGTAGTGATAATGGTTTAGGCCAATTGCTTATAATTTCCTGTGCCTGATAATGACATTTATTTTTGAGTTATACACGAGTGTAGCAAGTTGTGACACTCACTCTTTGGCTGCACAGGGAATTGCATGACCTCATCCATCGTGTGGAGAGATGGAGCTGCTTCAGTTGAAATAAAGACACGTCATGGACATCTCCAAGAATGATTCTACCTTGTGGTGTACTACCATATATATATATATATATATATATATATATATATATATATACACACTACGTGAGGCTTTTGTACTTCCAGTCCTACAGGCTGATGACGAGATAATTGCCGACAAGAATCGTTTCAACTGACCACGTTAATTTGCTCTTATTTGTGTCCTTCCAAATAAGAAATCCTCTGGCATGATCTCATTCACAATCCTACACTCAAACAGCTCACCTAGAAGCCTTAGCTTATTTGTCTTCCATTTTTAATGCTGGTCTTCGACATGTTTATTTTCCTCAGAAATGGAAGCTGGCTGAAGCCAATGTATTCCACAAAATCCAATAGCCTAATAACCTCACTTCAAGCTACCGTTCCATTAAGTTTACTAACTCAGAGAATGTACGATTTTCCGCACATGTTACCTACATGCAAGTTTGGGTTTCGGCCTAAGGGTTCCACGCATTTCAGTTACTATGGTTTACACAGCCCATTATTGAGGTGTTTGAATGTCATCAGTACACGTACAATATTTTTGGACACCGTCCAAGCCACGGACAAAGTTTGTAATGATGGGTGACTTCTTAAGCTGTTACCATCGACTTTCCTTATTCTGTACTCCATGTCTATAGCAATTTCCTAAACAGCCGCGTTTTCTCGTTCTCCAAAGGACCCCTTTGGGGCAGCTGTTCCTCGGAGGTCCATCTTCGCAATTGTCCTTTTTAATGTATTTATATATGCCTTCCTCAATTTACTTCCCTGCTGAACAGCAGACTCACTTGGAATTCCCATGTACAGCCCATGGTTCATCCAGGTTCTCTTAACTTTCTTCCATGTTTCGCCGGTGGTCTCCTTAACTCTTCATTGCTCTTGGCTCTTATATAAATCTCTTTGACATCTGATCACCTATGCAGCTCCTGTTTCGGGTGCCACTAGCAAAACACACAATTGCCGGCATTATGTCATAGAAGATAGAGCAGTTTGTGTTATCATCAGTGCCCCATGGTTTACCCGAAATTGCCACCTTCGCTGTGATCTAGTACTTATCACTATACATCAGTTCATCCACACGATCTCCAAATTTTCTTGTCGAACCATCAGTATATGCAGGGAATTATTTTCCAATTAAGATGTGTTGATTGAATAAAAGCTGCTAACTTCAGGAACACGACCTTGGATCAAGAAATTGTCGACCAACTTAGTTGAGGTGCATACATCTACTTCTCAGTGCTTCAGCCACTCACTGACTTCTGTTTTCTTATTATTCCTATTTATTTCTATTAATAGATGTTGTTTTCTGTATCTTTTATTTACTTTGTAGGGTTAAATTCTCCATATCTTCACTGATATCTACAAACCGAACGATGTTATTGTGTCTTTAAGTTATAGTATTGAAATGTATACAAAAGTATATATTTTTGTCCCACCATATCGCAACGCTAGGTGACATATTTCTATTGCGTTGATATAATAGAAATAAAATGTAACGATAAGTTTTAAAATTCTACAATATCACTAACAAACTGCAGTAAGTAATCAGAATGAAACTAGACATGTGTTAGGACATTGCAATTTCGGGTAAAACATTTCAGATCGTTGCAGAAAAACGTTGCAGCTAAATTTAAACAGCTGAAGTCATTGTGAATAATAATGACGATTACTGTTCATAGATGAAGTGAAGAGAAACTGCAATGGATCACCGATCCTCCATACAGAATTTCTCGGTGAACCCTTTGATATACGTTCTCGAGGTGCGCGCCTTTCTCTTAATCATTTCGGACAATATATTTTGTATCTTTATTTTCGAAACAAAAGGTAAAGTAAATCACGCCGAAAACTGAAAGTGTAGAAGGGGAATAGAGCGAGGTATGCATGTTACCTTTTCCTTTCGAAGTTTCTCATGCGATGTTTTCAAACGAAGACCATCTTTATGTACCTTTTAGAAGAGGTGTAGAACATAGGATCAGCACGGATGGTATCTTCCCTGAATGCTCTCCCTCTTTCTGTCTCACTTTCAGGGTGAAGGTAAGTTTGCTAATTAGATCTTTGGCTCTAGATCACTTATTGTGGCTAACAAGAAAATATCGCATACCAAGCAGCAAATATTGAGGCTGTTTTTGTATCAACTCTTTTTACGTCATAAATTCTGAACCGCGTTTGCCATTTAAGATGGGTGGTATGTACAAAAACCCGCTGCATATCTCTGGAATTTCCACAGCGAGGGGAGAGAGAGAGAAAAAAAAAATAAAGCCCTCGAGAGGTAGGTTGTCGCACAAAGGTATATGGCATGTCATGTGTGGGATGGGATGGACATACAGTGACTATTACGGTGCTGCTGTTACATGGGATCTGTATTTATCGAAGCGTCATGATGGAATTCTCCCGCCTGACGGCCGTTTCCATGGTTACACATAATGCATGGCTGGCGAGCACATTGGGCAGTGGTGCGTTCTGCGTGCCGGACTGCCGCCTGCTGCACACACACACACACACACACACACACACACACACACACACACACACACACACACACACACACACACATGCTTTACGCGATTAATTTTTAGAAAAGGGAGACGAGAAAACTTCCTGGCGGTCATTTTTTGTCGTTGTTGTGTTGGTATGACCGCGCGGCGAGGAAGTGATACCCCAGTGCATCTCAACAGGTATCCGTCGACACGATGACGACGTGATGTAGTGGCCGACGTTTCCTGGTCGCGCTGTTTTTGTCCCTCCTTCCTGAAACTGCCACTCTGCCACTTCCAAATCGGAAACACTGTGATTTACGTGCTCGCTGCCTGCATTAGCTCTTTTTTTAACACCGGATCCTCAAAAGTCCAGCGAAGTGATGTTTTCAGACATTTGAAATGTGTTCGACAACTTCTTCATGCTTGATAATGGTTTGTCATGGCATTTGGGTCAGGGAACAAGGTCGAGAGTAACTGAACTACCTCGCAAGTACAAAGTTTTGAACCGAACGGAACGATTCCCCCCTCTCTTTCCTTCTCCTCTCCTAAAATGGGGAGCTTGTTTGCTTTCCGTTTGGTTAGTAACTGAACTCTTTATTTTCGTCAAAATTTTTCAGCGTTCGGTTCCTCAGTAAATCTCTCCCACCCTCACTATAAATGCCAATCACTGACCGTGATCAGCAGGTTAGCTTGATGACATTTTTAGATGTCTATATTCCACCAAGTGTCGTCCTGAATAGGTCCTTGAAAAATTTGGAAATCTTAAATCGTATAGTGTGACAAGTCTCCTATACCTTATTTCTTAAAACTTTCCCCGGTAACAAATATCCTTTTGCTATCCCTTTCTTCATACTTGAAAGGCAATGATGATGACAAACAAGGGCTGTGCAATGCAGTTCAGGCGATAAAAGCGGATTAAACATTGTCAAGATATATGTGCTTTCGAATCTTTATTTGTTAATAAGAATGTATTTGCATTCCAAATGCATTAACTCTCTTACATTATACTTATATTGATTCATATGTCTATGAAAATGTAAATTTGGCAGTTTTCTTAGAATAAATTAAGATAAACGATGATGTTAAATCAGGAATTATTTTGAATCGCACAACCCATTCTACGGTAACAGGCAACCTGTGATAACTGGTGGGAGTGACAGTTAAAGTGATAACCCAAAGTTATACGAAACAAAGCTCGAAAATCAGTAGAAGATTCCGGGCTTTAAGGCCGTGATCCACTGGGTTTCTTCATCTCTCCCAGACGTTTCGCTTACAACTGCGGTAAGCATCATCAGTGACGTAGAGAAGTCCTCCTTGTCCTACAAGACGCCGGCCGTGAAAGGCTACGTTTGTTAAAGCTCGAAAAATTAAGATATTTATCAATGTAATCGACTGTTGAATCTATTCTGTAAATACCACTTCCTGTAATTAAAAAGGCAGTAACTCAATTGTTTCTTAACGCTATAGCAGAAATCTTTGTTAGTGTTTTTATCTTAAGGTAATATTCTTCTTATTAGCACAGTTTTATTCGGTTAAGGCAAACGTTTGCGAGCTTAGGCTACCCAGGCTTCAAATGCAGAGTTTGATCATTTATGTTTAGAAAGATATGTAAATCTTAGGGAATCAAGCATTTACTAGACCGCACGTGGCTGAGTGGTTAGACCGCTTGGCTCTCGCCAAGTTGGTCTGGGTTCGATCCTAGGCGACCGCAAAATGAGGTTTGTGGTGGACAACATGGCGCTGGGGCGGGTTTTCTCCGGGATCTCCCCAGCCATCTCATTCCACCGGTGCTTCTTCACTTCATGTATCATTAGTGTCGCCACCTGCAGTACCATATACACATTTCATTTACAATGAAAACTAAGATATGAAAACCTTGCATTCTGTTTACTTTGAGCTATATCAGTATCATTTTTACACAATTCCACTGAATTCTGATATGCATGCTGACGCAAAGTATACTTTGGAGTTTTTTTTTTAATTTCTGTTGTTAATCTACGTGCTGCAGTTCAGTAAACGTAATGCAGTGATGTGCTTTGTAATTTACGGAAATACTACTTCCTAAGAGTCTTAGGTCAAGTTGGTTGAAAATTTTATCCTCGGTTTATCTTCGTAAATAATAAACGATCCTTAATTTCCTGTCGAAATCTTAGGTTTTCGAAATATTGAGTTTCGAAAATTAAATTTGTTCTATGCCAAATATTGTGCACCAAGAAATAAGAAAAGTAGTTTGTCCTTGAAATGCGCATGTGATTTACCTGACTCATACATACAATTTGCTAACTTTGCTCGTACCTATATTGTACGAGCATAGATGACGTTTTACATCTTAAAGGCGATACTAGCATTCTACAGTTTTGTGGATAGATTTAAACTGTTACAGATTTTCATATTGATCATAACAAAGCACCAAACTCTCTTGTATTGTATTGTCATTTGTTGATATAATGTGTGACTTCTCGTCAACTTAAAATTGTAGTTCGATGTACGACGCTTATTAATTTGCAAGCAATGCAGTTATAAGGCACTAAGCTTCATGATTGTCCTTCACTGGGTTACAACAAAATCCGTAGCGTGGGATTTAAAAGTTTATTACATTACTTGTGACCTATAATGGCGACGAACACTAAGCGGGCGCGCACATTTAGCTATGGACTATATGGATTTAAAATCAACTATATCGTCAAGTATTTATTCTTATTTGTGCTCCATGGCTGTGGTATCTATGTAAATTTATAAGTATTTTGTAGGTTTTGTTTTAATAATTCGCAGTGTGAAGGGTAAGATATAGACTAGCAACCTGTTTATAGCCTAGGAAGTAGTGTTCTTCTACACTAGCCGTGTGTGGGCTAAAGTTTGGATAGGTAGAGTCAGACTGAAAAGTTGAATGCCATAGCCGGAATATGAATCACGAATCTGCCGCTCTCCGTGCTACTGAGCTACTATGGCCAACGTGCCGACATGACATTAAATTCTCCAACTGATTCGTATGTTTCCCGGTAGACCACTAGGGTTTCTCATATGCTGTGAGACGCACCTTTTAGTAGCGACTTAGGATGCGGTAAGTACCTAAGTCCCAGGCTTCATAGTTAAACCACTATGTCTTTATTTTAGGCAAATTGATAGAAATAATAATTTCTTTCACACTAGTCGTGTGTTTGGATGAGTGGAGTCAGACTGAAAAATTCAATGCCATAGCCGGGATTTGAACCACGGATCTCCCGTTCTCCTTGCGGTTGCTCTAACTGAGCTACTATGGCCAACTTGCCGACATGACATTAAATTCCTGTATAAAAAGAATTTATTTTTATTTTACAATCAAATAAGGAGTAAAATATGCATTCTGATGTTACGACTAAGAAACGGAAACTTCCGGGAGGAAGGAATGAGGCGAGAGAGTGCGAAGTGTGACGCAGTGGGTTTCGTATCGTTTTCAGGTATCCTCATAAGCTCCTTAGATGTTTCCCTGCGCTATCTAGAGTAACGATCGGACAGTTTAGGCAGAACATTCTGTGCGTTGGAAGAAACAGTTCACTGAATGAATAGTTTCAGTAAGGACTATTCTGACAATTCTGACAACACTGCACCAAAAAGTCCAAAAGTCTGCATGTGATCCCGCAGCCTCAAACGTAGCTCTGTATGGCATAGTGTAGGAGGATATCTGGAAGCAACGCCTACAAATCACTCTAGTTAGCTTTGTGTATAGTAGTGTCCACGTCTGAAGCCTGTATCCATATACACTAGTAATCTTTTCCTTGTAAATGTTTAGGGAATGTATTTTATTACATAGAAAATGATTATCCGGGCTTGTGGGCCGTGGTCCAGTGGAAGCTATCCTTCCAGACGTTTCGTCCGATACAGTATCAGTAGAGGTAGTGCATTTTGAAATCAGAAATTCAGCATTTTGATTTTTACATTTAGCATTTTGTAGCATTTTGTATACATTTGCAATTTAGCATTTTATAGCATTTTGGAGAAAGTTCGAGTTAATATTGTTAAATGATGAATATTAATATTGTTTATATGAAATTAAAAAGCACATTTATGGAGGGTTATTAATGACGGCAAGTTAAAAGTGCATCAAGTGTCAATTTATTTCACATTAATATAGGTTAAAGCAATACACAGAAATGTAGATCAATCTAATACAGACACAACACAGAAAAGATAAATCCACACTGATGTAAAACTTGCACAATAAAAAGAAAATGCACAAAACTAGCTCATTTTATGATTCAGTAATCCTGTTGAATGAAAGCATTGAACATATTTGAACATTCTATTCTGTCATTTGAGTTCTCCTGTCACTCACAATCAAATTATATGTACTGAAATATCTTTCAGCATCTATGCTGTTGGTAGGATCCCAAACACATACATTTCAGCGCAAACTCTGGGTATTTGAATTTAACAGCCAACAGCATTTGCAGGCTGTCTATATCTTTATTATTCTGCATGGTTTGTATCAGTTGTGAATGAAAATATTCCTCAACAAAACTATACATTTTAACGTCACGAAAAAATGGGATCGTACATTTACTTTCACTTAAAATCGTGTAATTTATTGAACTTACTCTGCCAGCAGTGACAGGATTAAAAAGCTTACCAACGTCTTGGAGAAAGACATCTGACACATTTTCCGCCTCTGCCCGCTGTTTATATTTTCGCTCTCACCATCTTCGCCCTTACCTACTGACGTGACCTACGCATAGAATGAACGAAAGCTGCGTGTAAAACCGAACAGAACAATGAAAATCGGAACTTTGGCAACTAAGAGCTCCAACTGGAATTAACACGTGTTTATCAGTTCCTTAAAATTAGGATTGCTATTGGTTTTCAGAGACGAGGATTGACATTTTCCGTTAACTGGGTTGTGAAGATAGATTTTGAGAGTCATTACGCGTGGTAAGAGGGATTTCTTTTGTGAAACAACTGAACTCGCTTCAGGTACCAAACATACCTAATATGGGCAATCTTAGAACAATAAGCTAATTTAGCGGGAAGGATTGCTTTTCACATTCCATAAGAGTGGTCACTTCCTCTATATCTTTCTAAACATGCAAAGGTTCTACAGACTCTTCAGTTAAAATTTCCAGAAGAAAGAGCATCGGATAAAAATAATTATTTGGGAAAATGTTCGATTTCGCATTTATATCGCATTTTGAGTCAATTTCACATTTTATCGCGCTATATCACATTTGCGAAAAATCACCGCCCCCTAAGTATCAGTTACCACAGAGATCTACAAGAAAACAGTTATGCCAGAGGTTCTACTCCCATTAGTCCTGAACACGTAGGACCAAGGACCCGGGCCTGCTTCGACCAGGGAGTTACCGAGCTGTCCCGAAAGGGCGCCCGGCGCCTCCGTGGAGCTTTCCATAGGGTAAGACCTAGAGACTAACAAGGCCCCCCCCCATCTGGTCCTGTGGACTCAAGACGGGATGAAAGTGGATACGCCACTTACGCGCGCCAACTCCAAAATGGGAAGGCTACCGATATGACCTCGGTGGGGCCGCCTGGTGATGTAGTACACCTTCTACTAGCTATGCTGGCTAGTACGCAGGAATATTAATGGCTTCCCTCAACCCCGTCCTGAGACGTACCCGATATCCCACGGGTATCGGAAACCACTGCCCCCTCGAGTCCAACCCAATCCGAACAACTCCCTATCAGGGAGGGGCTCGAATGTTCGGCCCAAAGTTCCTCTATTAACGTCAGAGGTAACACGAGTGCTGGGGTCCGCAGCGCCCGCACCACGGCAGTTGAAGGGGACGGATCCTCTCCCCTACGGGATCTACAAGAAAACACTGCAGTCACGCCACTGAAGATGTTTGACGCAGCTTCAGAACGTGTCAATATTTATTGCGGGTTATGAGCTGGTGGACTGATTCAATGACGATGTCAATGTGTAGTGTTTAACGCCCGCTTTTACTACATACGGCACCGCAGGCGATGACACTGATGATACATGAGATGAAGATGGGCACCGGTGGAATGAGATGGCGGGGGAAACCGGAGATCCCGGAGAAAACCCGCCCCAGCCGTACCTTTTTAACACGAGACTGGAAAAGGAGTGACAGTAAATAGTGGTCGTTATCACCAGATAACAGTTTTTGTGATTGCAATTGTAAAAATTGAATGTGCGAGCCATGTGGTTCAAACAGGAGGGGACGATTAGCAAGAAACAACATTACTGACAGATTCCCTGCCGTTTCATTTCTGCTAACAGCGAAATCAAGTAAGCAACTACCGAGACGATGTAACTTTACACATGTGACTGTATAGGTAGAGAATGTCAAACGTTATGTTTATGTGCACAATCCCCGAACCAACTCTCACTCAAAGCATAACTTAAGCTGCCATGGTTATAATTCAGGCAGAGCTTGGTCTAAGGTTGCGAGCATTTGCTGACAGAATGAAGGTGTTTAATGGCAGTTTGATTATTAAGATCAAAATTAAGTTCTTAATTCTGCCTATTAAACCTAATAAGCTCAAGGTCACATACTGTTACTAAAGGAAAAATATTGTAGTCATTTTGTTGGTTTTTATTTAGGAAGAACCTAACTCCTTCCCGAAATTGCCATAAGCTTATCAAGGAAACTTCTGGAAATTATTGTGTGAAATCACGTGGATAAATGAGAATCGTTTAATGAGGAATTTTGAGCACCTTTCAATATAAATAATTTAAGACTTTATAGTTGTGCACCATGATATTAAAACAGGTATTTCAGAAGCATAACATTACAAGGATAATACATTTTAGTGCCTCACATTATCATTACAACGTATCCATTAAGATAATACTTACGCAAAGCCATGCCAGAGTCACGTTTGCAAATCGCAGTTACCGAGCTTCAAATCCTAGCTGTCAGCCCTGGAAGAACTTTCTCGTGGAATATCACCTGAGTGATGCAACTGATTATACTCTCTTCATGTATCCTTTCTAAAATTAGACTGATATCGCAATTAAGAGCCTCCTTAGCATTTAAGCTAAACCAGCCCGCCTTGGTAGCGTGGTGGTAGCATGTCTGCCTCACGTTCAAGAGGTCCCGAGTTCCAATCTCGGTCAGGGTGAGTTACCTGGATAAGATTTATCCGGGGTTTTCCCTTATTCTGTAAGACGAATGTCGGGTAACTCTAAGCTCCATGAACCCCGGACTCATTGGAGCATCATTTCATCCATTCCATTCATCGTCCGATATGACAACATCGGAGGACGTAAATTACAACAAAAAAAGAAAAAAAAAGGCTAAACCAGCTCCTATCACGTGACTCGTGCAAAGATATTCTCTGATGGGTTAAATGAAACGATTCCTACTGAGTGGAAGCGGAGTAGTAACGAACTTATTTCAGCCAATTAAGGATGCGGCCGTTTAGTAATGGGATAAAATCTGTACGAATGAACCGGTTAGATAAACCTAAAATGGAAAATGTGGCATCTATCTAGAGATTTTAGTACCTAAAATATATTTGAGCAGCTTTAACATTGACTTAAAATAATTATTTACCTGCAATTGTGTGGACATCGAAATGCTTACGTAGGAGCTTCGCATAACTCTATTCACCTGTAACTCGAAAGTGTGTATTCTTTTGCTGACCATTCGAGCTTTGATCACAAGGATGCTATATCAGCTGAGTTCCTCAATACGGCTGTCGTTAACAAGTTCCATTTTAACAGCACATGGCATGTAATACTTGAGTTAGGCACCATAGAGCCAAACTTTGATTTAAGACACGTTAAAGAGTTGGCATTTCGATTTTCTAAAGTTGAGGGGAGGAGTAAGTGACTTAATTTTGTGTACAGGCATCTCTTGGAAGTGTCATTAATGTCCCTAACTTTCACTTCTATTGTTATAGTTCCAGAACTTTTGTAGATACTATAAAGGAAAAGCGAAAAATTTATCCACTTCTCTAAAATAACAAATACAGGCATGAGTAAAAAAAGTATGGCATTTTTACAAACATACAGTTTAACAACGGAGCCATTTTTGCAAATTGAGTGCATGAAAGATCCGAAAAAAATCTGAAGTGTTATATTCGCTTATTTTCTCTACCCATTATTAAACAAGCTATAGATAGTAACAAACGGTTCAAACGTTTAATTTTATATCTATTTTATGTTACTCCGATATATGTTTAAAAAAATCGTGTCATTAAACGTTTCGTTGTCGGTACAAGGGTATTGACGGTTTAATTAATAGTTAAATATTTAAAAAAACTGGTCGTGTTTCAGAGCCTTTGAAGTGTTTAAGCCTTAGCATGGTCCCGAGAATAAATGAATGGTGCCTAGTATTTCAAAATATTATAAATTATTCTAAAATTCAAACCAGTAGCAGCAGATATCTGTGAAATTTGACAATGATGTATCTTTTGTTATGTAGCAAGGGATTTTTCCCTCTCTTATGCTTTACAAATAATACAGAAGTACATAATATAAAATTCGAACAGAAGGAAGGGGACTTCTAAAGCTCTTCGCAGAATTCTCAAGATGTACAGAAAAATACGTTTAACATGTATTTTTAATAAAGTACGTAAAGCCATTTTTTAGATAATGAATAACGAAACATTAGCCAGGTAAAGCCTAATTTGGAGTTGAGGACTTTTTTAATCTTCTTGTACCATCCTTGGAATTAGCCCAACCGAAATACTAATTGTGACATTTATCTGAGTGTTTATTTTTCAGTTATGTTGTTTCTAAAATACTTCTTTGGAGTAGAGGGACTCAAAACGCAAATTTCCGACAAATCGTTGTACATTCATCATCATCATCATCGTCGTCGTCGTCGTCGTTGTTGTTTTGGTCTCCCTTCCTCAACAATGCTGGTGCTAGGAATCGTTCGGCTTCCCTGAGAGCGAGGGAGCCGAAGCGTTTGACCTGAGATACCAGGGTTGAAGGGTCGGCCCAACGCCTGGGATAATGAACAGATGAATCATGGAGCAATTGGTGGAATGATGGTGGGAGAAACCGGATGATTCAGAGGAAATCCACCCCAGCGCCATGCTGTCTACCACAAATCGCACTTTGCGGTCACCTGGGATCGAACCCGGGCCGCCAAGTGGTCTAACCACTCAGCCACGGCGCGGCCGATACTACATTTTTGAGTGCAATAAAATATACTTATCATAGGCACGTGGTGGAGGAAATAAAAGTAATTCCACTGGAGTTGAACGCTCTTAAGAGTTAGGACATTTCTCTTTCTTTTTTCTTTCTGTTCCATTCTTTCTTTCCTTGTTTTCCTTCTTTCCTTCCGTATTTCTTTATCCCTCTCTGTTTGTTTCTTTTTCTCGTCCCCTCTCCCTCCTTCCTTCCTTTCCCCCTCCCTCCCTTTTTTAAATATATTTATTAGATCGGTCAGCAATTAATACATGCTTTGCAGATCTGAGAGAACAGATACTGCAATAAGTGGAGAATCGTAATGGATTTCAAAGAAATAGTGTATCATTGTTACAACACGTGCAGGCAGGTGGTTGAGTCGTGTAACAAAAGACACGGGAGAAACAGTGTTCCTAGCAGGGATTCTCACTGAATGACACTTGACTTCGTTTGAAAAGGTATTCTTTGGACCCTTAATAATAGCATGACCGAGACTAATAATCCCAATGGACAAAATATCCACAAAAGGGAGTTTTGTTGTGAATAAAGTGCTTCAAGAGGTGAAAGTCACATACGCGCAGCTGTGTGGGAGAGACAGACCGTGGCTGGCAGCCTATTAAGACGATCATGTGCTTCTGTCTTGGGCGAAGGCAGACCAGAAGCGATGGGGAAGATATCTGTCGGTTCATACGTGAATAAGGAATTAAGTGTTATCGAGTAATAAGCATTCAACATACGGTAACTCTAAACAGTGATATTGGTAACCCTTGGTCGGCAACTTCGAGTTTGATGTGATAATAAAAAGAAGCAGTCATTAAACCAGTTTGAAACGGGCATTCCAGTGTCATTAGAACTATCCTTACTCTCATACATATACACGTATACCCTGAGGATAAAGTGCTCTACCCTGCGCTACTCACCAAGCAACAAACTGTCGCGTCAACGTGAACCTTATTTGCTTCAAGTAAGAAGAGGTCGAACCAGAGAGATTTGTACAGGAGCAGTGAAGGTTCTAAACCAAATGAAGTGTGTTTGTGAAATAAAGGAGAGAGTTGTGAAATACGAGTGGATGCCAGGGTAATGGTGCAGTCAATATGAGGCTTCCACGTAAGCCAAGTGTCCAGTAACACTCCAAGGTACTTGACTGGCGTAGGTGAAGGGAGCCACGGCACATGATCGGTCAGAAGGCTTATAGGCGGAAGTGGATTATAGCGGCGTAAAGTAAAAATCTTGACTTTAGTTTTCTGGGTATTGAGGGAGATGCACCAAGTTCGAAACCATTGAGTGAGGCGATCAAGAGAGAGCTGTAAGGTTCGTACAGGAGAATGTAGATCGGAGTGAGAGTAAAATAACACTGTGTCGTCAGCATACAGGGCAATTGATGTTGGAACCATGTCTGGAATATCGGAGGTGTAAATACTAAACAGCGTTAGTACCAGTATTGAACCTTGTGGAGCGCCTGCTGCAATAGGACGCTTAGATGCAAGAGTAACTCCAACGCGCAACGCAAAAGTGTGACCGGTGAGAAAACTGGTAATGTGGATTAAGTAGTCCAGGAGACCAGTGCGATAGAGTTTAAGTAGCAAGCCAGAATGCCATACCTCATCAAATGCTGTGCTACATCAAGGAAAATAGCTAGGGTATGTTGACGATGCTCGAAGCCAGCGACAATGTGTTGAGTTGACGTCAATAGCTGATGAGCAGTAGAGTGTTTCGGGGAAACCCGAATTGAAAAGATGGAATCATGTGATTATTGGTGAGGTACTGCACGAGACGGCGATGGATGACCTTCTCAAAGAGTTTCGACAGTGTGGGTAGAAGACTGATAGGACTATAGCTTCCTGGCAGAAGTGAGGTTTGTGGAACACAATGATATGAGCAAATTTCTACGTGGAAGGTGAGAAACTGGTTTGGAGAGAAATTCAGAACAGAAGATAAGTAGGCAAGCGCTTTCCTTGTAAGGTTCTTCAAAACTATGTTGGGCAGGGGATCGTGTCCAGGCGATTTTTCTGTGTTTCTTTCTTTCTTAATATATTTCGTTCATTCTTTCTTTCCTGTTCTTTGTTTCTTTCCTTCATTATTTCTTTCTCCCTTTCTTTCCTTCTTTACTTATTTCTCCCTTTCTTTGTTAATTTTTTTCATCCTCACTCATTCATGTTTTCTTTCTTTCTTTCTTTCTTTCTTTCTTTCTTTCTTTCTTTCTTTCTTTCTTTCTTTCTTTCTTTCTTTCTTTCATTATTTTCTCTGTTTCACTTTTGTTCATTCTTTCTTTCCTTTATCTCTTCTTTCTCTTTGTTTTCTCTCTTTGTCGTTCTTGTTATGTTTCTTCCTTCCTTGATTCCTTTCTACCTCCCTTCATCCTCTCTTTCTTTCTCCGTCCCTCTCTCCCTCCCTTTGTTTCTTTCTTTCTTTTCCACCAACGGTAGCTTGCGGAACTAACAGTAGTTTCAAGATATCAGAATAGTTAAAGCATCCTGTATCTGTATCCTGAATGCAAATGCGCGCACTTAAAGTAAAAGTTGAGAAGCTTTGCTTTGAAATGCATTTTATGTTCTCCTAAT
This sequence comes from Mantis religiosa, assembly GCA_030765055.1. Classification (NCBI taxonomy): domain Eukaryota; kingdom Metazoa; phylum Arthropoda; class Insecta; order Mantodea; family Mantidae; genus Mantis; species Mantis religiosa. The sequence goes on from CM060948.1 coordinate 270,036,548, forward strand.
ATGCGTGGGTATTTAAACATATTCAAAAGAGTCTTTAAGCATTCAGACCTCTGACGTTTTGTCAATATAACTTTATTATTAATTATGCTATAAAACCAATGTTTTTATAAAATTATGGCCAACATTATAAACAAAAACAGAATTAGCGCTCTCCGCAATCCCTCTACATAGAAATGCTTTATAATAAACAACTATAATAATAATAATAATAATAATAATAATAATAATAATAATAATAATGATGATGATGATGATGATGATGATGATGATGATGATGATGATGATGATGATGATGATGATGATGATGATGATGATGATGATGATGATGATGATGATGATAATGATAATGATAATGATAATGATAATGATAATGATAATAATAATAATAATAATAATAATAATAATAATAATAATAATAATAATAATAATAATAATAATAATAATAATAATAATAATAATAATAATAATAATAATAATAATAATAATAATAATAATAATAATAATAATAATAAATAGACAATACTGTTAAATCCTCTTGATTCTGGGTGACATTTGCACAATTGGTGAACAGTAAGATATAGGCAAAAGCTTAATAATATAGATGTCGTTTAAGCACACTGTCTTTTTCTAAGCAAACCATTTCGGCACATTTCTTGCAATTGGTTTGAATTTTCCAATACTTACGCTTATCTCATATAGGGATATGTCACTCTAAGTGTACTCGGGATTCCCACGAGATGAGTTTATGAAACATCAACGTTTTTGGGAGCTTGTATTCTGTCCCATTTTCAGCAAGGACTCAAAAAGCACAAAAATAGACAACTAAGTATCGGTCAAAATAGCCTGATTTTGTACGAGGTCTTTCACAGCGAACACGACAAAGCGCCTCATGGTCTGTATTAATCAGCGTGGGTAACAGTGTGTGTGTGTGTGTGTGTGTGTGTGTGTGTGTGTGTGTGTGTGTGTGTGATATAAATTGAGTGATTTCTGTGGTCTAGAGTGAAGATCTTAACGCTTGTAACGTAACACTAATATAGCTACTTTAGATCATAGAAACCATTCAGTTCATACCACCATTACCTGCACTTAGGACTTGCTCATGGCTGCAGCTCCGGATCTTATCTTTTGATGCGCTCGTATGCATAGCATGTCAGCATTCCACACTGTGGGACTGATCGGAGTGCTTGCGTGGAACCTGAGTAACCCTTCCACGAACACTACAACACACTCCCCGCACATAAGAACACAGCTGCTCGAGTGAGGCTATGTCCAATTTATAAAAAATAAAATAAAGTCATATAAAGTTCTTAACATTCAGTATCTTAAAGATTGGAGAGAGACATGCTCCCAAAACGTTGACCGTTTCATAATTTATTTTTTTCTTATGCTTTTACAACTTTTAATTTTACTTATGTAGTTTTAACGTAACTTTGTTAAAATCTATCTTTAAGAAGCAGGCATTTGCACTAATATAAATTTGAAGCAGCTATCGTTACCAGGTAGAATGCAGTCTCCCTCAGAGGCAACCTTAGCGGATAAAAATAATTGCCGTACCAAACCTACTGAGCAAGTCAACGTATTGTTGACATCTACAATTAGAGCACTGCAAGAGGAAAAGAATAAAATACTTGAAATAATCTCAAGGCATTATTACACTCGAGAGAAATTACAATAAATGGCAACTTTTGCTGTTTTACCAAGTTAGAAAATTAAACATTTCTACATGATAAAATGTATCACAAAAATTTGTCATAAAGCTCTAAAAGCTATTGATTTTAACTCTGCCCGCGTCTTTAGATTTAATTTAGTCAAAGTAGCAAAGTAGCAGATGATTTTTTTAGCAAGTTTTGCAAAAATAAATTCGATAATAGGACAGTCAAATATTATCTGTTTTAATATGATTTGTATTGTTGAATTATGATAATATTAAATCTCAAGTTAACTTAAAAACGTTTCTGAACACTAGAGACTCACTCTCTCCGATCCACGAGGTATGTCGTAAATGCAATAATGCACAACAATTTCTTGCATCGTTTTCATTTTGTTGCTGTAAAAATAATGTGCACAATGGATTACGTAATTAATCCGAAAATCCTGTGTATTTCGAGGCTTTTTTTAGGTAATTTACATTCAGATTTGTTTTGGAAGAGAGCACATAAAAATATATTTACATATTTGTGCTACAATTCAGCTAACGAAGCGAATATATGCTCTGAAAAAAAAAGACAAAAAGGAAAACCAAAGCTGCCCGGGAGCTTCCAAGTCCACATTTGTTCCCACAAAAAAAAAAAAAAGTGAATTTCTCAACCAATGACATATTCACATATATGTTAGTGTTCACATAAAACGTTATTGTTCTATTCAGTTACATTGTGTTACGCTTTTGCCCAAAACTAATGTAAAATTAATCCATTACTTCTTATTTACTTAAATCACGGCTTTCAGTAGGCTCTCGGAGTAGAAAGAGACAGACAGACAGACAGTCAGACAGACAGACAGACAGACAGACAGTCAGACAGACAGACAGACAGTAGACAGACAGACAGACAGGAAAAGTAGTAGAAGAAGACAGCAAATTTACAAACACCTCTGCTGGATAACGGTTGGTAATATCTAACTATTGATACACATGCAATAGAGAATATTTCGAATGTGGATAACGATACGAAAACAATTATGGAATGTAGCAGTGTTTTTTAATGAGGCTGTATATACTTCTTGTGTTAAGTATTTTTCTATCGTATAATGTTTCCTTCTCTACACATTTATACACAATTTAGTCAAATATAGAAGATTCCACAGGATGTTCACAAAACATTAATGATACGATACATTTGATTTCATAGTTATATCAGCATACCGGACATGTGATATTTAAATTAAAGTTGTTGGATTTCTTTTATAAGAAAATAAAGAATAACACATGTTTTTCCATGTAAAGTGTAGATTGGCAGATACCAAACGTTTTGCTACCTTTGCATAGCTGAGTTTTGTTGCTCTCACTCCCCCCCCTCTCTCTCTCTCTCTCTCTCGCAGAAACGCAAACATGGCAATATTTTTAGAGAAATCTCAGCATCAAATGTTGGGGTTATATGAAAGACATCTAGCTACTAAAATATAGAGTATATATGCTAATATTTAATATCCCTTGTGCTGCTTTGTGATTGTTGATAATTACTTAGTAGACATGATACTACGGAGACACTACAGGGCGACTGTTATTGATCAGCTAGCAAAACATAATAAGTGTCCTTGAATTTTGATAGGAATTTTTCTTTTGTTCTAACGAACTACTATTAACAGGATTTTACGAACATGGCCTCTCTACCGACAAGTTGACTGGAGAATTGAGGTATTTTTTACAAGATTTCCAGTTTGCCTTTAATATTTTTGGTCTGAAATTCCTTGTAAGATACAATTTTTTCGGCATTTGTTTCTTTTTGAACGTAAGTTAACAAAGAGGAGTAAGCAAACGTTTAATAAAGCATTTGGAATGACAAAATATATGTGCTAAAATGGATAATAGTTTGGTATTATTTCCTATGGTTTTATTTAACAACGCATTGGTTTATTTCCAGTTTTTTGTTTTGTTTCTTTGAGCCTAATTCCCCATCACCAGCCCCACTCTATATAAATAACAACAGCTGGTTTTAGTAATAAATGAATTTTTGATTAATTCCGTATTTGAATTGTTTTATCACACGCTGGTTAATTTTCATATAAATAACGCAGCATCCATTAAAAAGAAGAGGGAAAAAACTATATTTAAATGAAGTCTGTGAAAATGGACTGTGCACACATGAAAGCGTCCCATCAGTGATGGATCATTTTTTCGTGCACACAGATTGTATGATGCATACCGTAGGTTTCATTTACTGTCCGTGTTTCGTCGTTATACAATGTTACAGCATAGCAACTGAAATGGTATGATGTAGCTTCATTTTGTTGCATTCACTTCACTGATTCGCGTTCCAAATTTCGAGATAATACGAGCTCACTTGCTGGGATATCTAGTAACAAAACTTTGCGACGAATGTGTGAAAGATGCTATAGACTTAATTACAATATTCAACAACTTTCTGACTAATTTCTAAGTTATTTCAACTTAACACACCTTTGCATTATTTTCTTAACTATGTTTTCCCCCTTTGTTTCTTTCTTGCTTCTTGCCTTCTTTTCTCTTTCATTCAGGGACCCCAGCAAATAAAAAAGGGGGAGGGGCTATTTTCATTAAAACAGCAGTGTAACATTTGTTGGATGAAATACAGTGGCTACTTTAAGTGGTAGATGTTAGTGATAGTAGTGTTAAAAATAAAATGACGTTTCATAATTGAGGCATACACCAATTTTTAGGCGGTCCTGAAGTTTCTAAAATAACACTAAAATAATAATATTAGTTCCACACTGGTGTTCAACAAGGGTAATGGTGTCTAGGGCGGCATCGATAAACATTTGCAGCGAGAACATAGATTTTTTCTGACTGTTGTTTCGCTAGTAATGCTGACAACATATTACTTTTTTTCCCCGGCGGAACAGCCCGAATGGGCTTGAACCTACCAACCAATCTGCCAACCTCACGCCATATACGCAAGGTAGAGGTGGAGGATCATTCAACCGATACGGAGAGATGTTATCAGCACCTCGGCACCCCAGCCGGAAATTTGGCATTCTTGACCGGGATTTGCTACCTGTTGCAGCTCCTCAAATTTCTCAAAATGCTGAGTGCACATATTAATTGCTTGGTTGAAATATTTAGATAAACAAAAAGATTGCAACAAATTTAAAAATGTTGTAAACTTGTGCTACTTGCTAATATCTTGATTGCTCCTGGAATTAAGACAACGTTTTATCATAAAGTAGTTGGACCATAAGAATTCACAGCTTATTTTTCATTGCTAGGTATGCCAATACATTTTCAGTGACATTTTCAACGTGTGTTACTTTACACAAGTCATTTATGCGATTGTATGCCATATCGTACTATTTTCTTATTCCAGTGTTACTCTTTCGGCAACTTCCAAAAAGTCCTCTGGCTCTTATACATGAGTTTCATTCATAGTCGCACCTGGCTCCGTTTATTATTCAAGTACTGGGTATAAAAGCATAACGATTCAGATCAGGGAAGGTATAAGGCTGCCAAGGATCAGATTAATTGAACAGCACATTGCGAAACATTTGTAGTAGAGTGATTTGAATTGCGAACGGATAATGCGAATGCCGGGGAAAAATTCATAATGAAATTTAAAAGGATTGTTACAATGTGTTTGAACTTGAAACCAATAATGGCGTCGCATAAAAACTGCGTCAAAGTACAACTTTTAATTTGTGTCTCTTGTGTTAAAAATTCTAGTATTATTTAAGCTATTGTAAAAATAAATAAATTGTATAGAGGAACAGAAATGTTCCATCAAATTGACTTAGAGGAATTCTACGAAAAAGAAAAAGTGGTCTAAATCAAACTATGGTTGTGTGTGTGTTTTTTCCTCCCAGTAAGCGTTGTCCGTCTCTTACGCTTTTAAAGTAAATAACAATGAAATAGAATTCAGATTATTTATCCGAAATTAAAAATATACAAATAACAAAATGACAAACTTAAATGAGAATATAGAGCATAAACATTTTTATATTATCCTATATAACTTTTCTATATATTTTAGACATACTTATAAACAAAATAAATCAGTTAACATTACAATGTAATAATGGTTTCCTAGCAACCATTATTTAATTGTATGAACTTTTAGCTCACAGTGAAAATGAATTAAGGTAATTTTAACTTCTCCACTAGGTACTTTACAGTTTGTATTGCATGCAAAAATTCTATACCGAGATTTCAAAAGAAATATATGTTTTAAGGTTCCCTCAACCTCTTACCGGGAATGGAATCCGGGTTGAAATTTTTCTGGAATAATCTCCGAATTCCTTTTTATTCCCAATGACCTTTGCACAACTTTTATACCGTATTAAATAGCTCCACAAAATCTTACTACATAAGAAGTTTATACGTACCTCGTAAACCATAGAGCTTGTGTCTTTTTTTTTCTCCTTAATCATTTCCAGATGTTTCATGTTGTTGATTTAAGTTTTATGAGACATAATTTTATCAAATGGAAACCTCTGTCTTCTTTCTTTTTTTTTCTTTTCTTTTTCCTTTTTGTTTGATTTGTATTTTTTTTTCTTTCTTTTCTACTGCTCATGCAAAGAGAAACGGAATTTCAAAACCATTATATGGTGACCAGCTCTTACAAGATTTTACTATTGCTTAAAAATACTGTATTCCCTTGTTTCTATTGTACTTACGAGGAAATATGTAATAAAACCGTTTATGCAAACGTTTATCTCGATTAGCATAATGTAGTTACATGATTATTCTTTGCTACAAATACACTCCTGGAAATGGAAATAAGAACACATTGACGCCGGTGTGTTAGACCCACCATACTTGCTCCGGACACTGCGAGAGGGCAGTACAAGCAATGATCACACGCACGGCACAGCGGACACAGCAGGAACCGCGGTGTTGGCCGTCGAATGGCGCTATCTGCGCAGCGTTTGGACACCGCCGCCGTCAGTGTCAGTCAGTTTGCCGTGGTACACGGAGCTCCATCGCAATCTTCAACACTGGTAGCATACCGCGACAGCGTGGACATGAACCGTATGTGCAGTTGACGGACTTTGAGCGAGGGGGTATAGTGGGCGTGCGGGAGACCGGGTGGACGTACCGCCGGATTGCTCAACACGTGGGGCGTGAGGTTTCCATAGTACATCGATGTTGTCGCCAGTGGTCGGCGGAAGGTGCACGTGCCCGTCGACCTGGGACCAGACCGCAGCAACGCACGGATGCTCGCCAAGACCGTCGGATCCTACGCAGTGCCATAAGGGACCACACCGCCACTTCCCATCAAATTAGGGACAGTGTTGCTCATGGGGTATCGGCGAGGACCATTCGCAACCGTCTCCATGAAGCTGGGCTACGGTCCCGCGCACCGTTAGGCCATCTTCCGCTCACGCCCCAAAATCGTGCAGCCCGCCTCCAGTGGTGTCGCGACAGGCGTGAATGGAGGGACGAATGGAGACGTGTCGTCTTCAGCGATGAGAGTCGCTTCTGCCTTGGTGCCAATGATGGTCGTATACGTGTTTGGCGCCGTGCAGGTGAGCGCCACAATCAGGACTGCATACGACCGAGGCACACAGGGCCAACACCCGGCATCATGGTGTGGGGAGCGATCTCCTACACTGGCCGTACACCTCTGGTGATCGTCGAGGGGACACTGAATAGTGCACGGTACATCCAAACCGTCATCGAACCCATTGTTCTACCATTCCTAGACTGGCAAGGGAACTTGCTGTTCCAACAGGAAAATGACCGTCCGCATGTATCCCGTGCCACCCAACGTGCTCTAGAAGGTATAAGTCAACTACCCTGGCCAGCAAGATCTCCGGATCTGTCCCCCATTGAGCATGTTTGGGATTGGATGAAACGTCGTCTCACGCGGTCTGCACGTCCAGCACGAACGCTGGTCCAACTGAGGCGCCAGCTGGAAATGGCATGGCAAGCCGTTCCACAGGACTACATCCAGCATCTCTACAATCGTCTCCATGGGAGAGTAGCAGCCTGCATTGCTGCGAAAGGTGGATATACACGGTACTAGTGCCGACATTGTGCATGCTCTGTTGCCTGTGTCTATGTGCCTATGGTTCTGTCAGTGTGATCATGTGATGTATCTGACCCCAGGAATGTGTCAATAAAGTTTCCCCTTCCTGGGACAATGAACTCACGGTGTTCTTATTTCAATTTCCAGGAGTGTAGTTTTTTAAATGCGCAGAGAAATCATATGAATGCAACAGAACGTTTATTTCATCCTCTGCAAACTTTTATAAAATGAACGAAATCCGAAATAAATAACGGTGTAATATATAAAACCGTAAAATAGGAATGGACAATGTAGAGATCTGAAAGTTTAATTTTTATTAGCATTTATTTTATGTGTGAGCCTAAAGTTAACTTTGTTATACATATAAGTACTGTTGTATATTTTATTGTTAGCTAATCAATATACAAAAAATCCCAAATAATTGGTAATGCAATTCAGGAAGTGCTTTCAAAATGTAAAGTAGAAGAATTAATACGGAAATACGTAAATAAGAAAATATAATAAAATTACAATATTTTGTAAGCGTAGAGGTCTGTGACCTCTGTTCAGCATCACCAGCATATTCTGGTTATTTTTTTTTTCAATAATTAGCTTAGGAGATCAATGAAGGAGTTGAGCAGTTGGGTATGGGAGGACGAGTGTAGATTCTACAGTAGGAGTGCGATTTTTGTGAAGTGCAGAATGACGGATGTACCAAGGAATCCGAAGAACCTTCTTAAGGAAAGCTTTTTCACTTCTGAATTTGAAGCTAAGCCCAAATAGAGCATCGTACATTCAGATAGATTTGATTAGGTTTAAATATATAAGATGCAGTGGTAGAGCTGAAGATGCACGCTTGAGATGCATTAGAAGAGGCGTACATCGTTTACTGAGATACATATTTGATGTTATGAAGCTTGTGCCGTAATTTTGATACTGGAGACAAGATGTGTGCACTCCAAGTCAGCTTTGTGTATAGGTAATGTCTAAGAATTTGACTGACTCGGTTGAGGAATGCCCTTATCATCTGAAGATTTTTATTAAGGTATCGCTATTAAATACATTTTCAACAGTCAAATGTGTATCTTGAATTTTCTGCGAATAATACGAAAAATCCTCTTCATTCTCAACGATATTTGTGTAATTGGTAAACCAGAGGAGATGAATAACATTTTTCTAAGACCTCATTAAACCTCACCGTTTGTCATTTTTTGTAGCGCTAACGATTTTCTAGATATTCCTTCTGGTTGACTTGAATTTTCAAATAGTTATACTTTTCGCAAGTGTTAAGTCTTTATTTTGTTTTTCCTCTCTCTCTCTGTCTCTCTCTATCTCTCTCTCGGGCTTATAAAGAAGATGAATTTTAGAACCGTCACGTAGAGATTCGATTTTTAAAAGTCCGACTCGTTCTAGCCGTCTATATCCTTTCAGTACCTACAAGAAAATGTGAAAATATGTAAGGAAATTTTATTTTGATTAATAAAAAGTAGGTATAGGAAGAATAAACTTTCGAAAGAACAATTTGTAGAAGAGTTGAGAAAGCTATGTATATGCAATATATCAGATACTTTATTGTACCCGGGAATGATTTAAAATTAAGCAGCAAGTGCTTGAATATCCGCGTCATTTCGAGATAGTACTAAAATATTTAGCCATACTAATGCAGTTTAATGAATAGTTGTAACGAAAAGAAATAGAGAGTCATTAGCTCTCAATCATGTCTGTTAGTGCTGGTTGGGAACGTTTAAGTCTGCAGATTTTTTTAAATTTTACATCCTCCACCGTTGTCATATCAGACAGAAGTCTGCGGAATGAACATGTTTTGATAATGTCTCTTTCAACTAGCCATTTTTAGACATTATGTTGGAAAAGTTGAATGAAATTTGAGAAATTCAGTACCATGGTCGGGACTCAAACTGCTGTACCAGCCGAAGATTCATGGTTCCAGTCTCGATTGTAGCATTGGATTGTTTATGTCTGCTTCAGCTTTCGAGTTTATCCTGTGATTTCCCAAAGCGCTACAAAATTTAATCAGAACTAGAAGGGTTTTACGAGCTGTTTTATCATATTGTACCGCAAACACATATTCAAAATAATTAGATCCAGTTTTAGGAAACAATAACAAACATTTGCCAATTTAATGTGTACTTCGGGAGTAAATGGATTTTCTTAAAAGCTTCCCCAGGTTTGCTTATATACTCTCGGACTAAAGTGTGGAATTTGATGTTTAAACGATTTTTATTATGAAGTTTTCTTTCTGTTACACACACACACACACACACACACACACACACACACACACACACACACACACACACACACACACACACACACACACACACACACACACACACACACACACACACACACACACACACACACACACACACACACACACACACACACACACACACACACACACACACACACACACACACACACACACACACACACACACACACACACACACACACACACACACACACACACACACACACACACACACACACACACACACACACACACACACACACACACACACACACACACACACACACACACACACACACACACACACACACACACACACACACACACACACACACACACACACACACACACACACACACACACACACACACACACACACACACACACACACACACACACACACACACACACACACACACACACACACACACACACACACACACACACACACACACACACACACACACACACACACACACACACACACACACACACACACACACACACACACACACACACACACACACACACACACACACACACACACACACACACACACACACACACACACACACACACACACACACACACACACACACACACACACACACACACACACACACACATACGTACATACACCAACACAGGTACACGCTCGCGCTTGTAATATTAGTACAGATTAAAGGGAGCTGAGCTGTACGTTCATTCGTATTCAAATTAGAAGGTTTAACATTTTCGTAATCTCGTTGAAATCGTGAGGGTGATAACCCGGCCTTATTCTCGTACTTCTCAAGATTTCATTTCTTTGGCTTTCCGTGTTCGGGTTCGCCGCACGTCGCTAAGTGTGCTTTGGACCGGAATATCAATCAGCTTGGATACCCCTACTAAAGCGATCAAGCCGTTCGTGTAGACGTCATCTTTGATGAGACTCGGGGGAGAGGGAGGGGCTAACCTGTTGCATCTGACGGCTATTAACCACAAACAACATCGATTAAAAATATTGGCGTCTTCTTCGAACAGATGCGGAAAACTGAGTAATTAATTCCCATTGCTTTAAATAGTGTGCGCATAATTTCACCAGATTCTGCATAATTTTTATTTCACGTGCGTATACCTTTCGTCTCATTCATTGCTCTGAAGTATTTTATTGGAAACAAAAATTGCATGTAGTTTCTGGCACCGTGAGAAATATGTCACATATTCTCCTCCCCCCTCTCTCTCGTGTGTGTGAACACGTGTGAGAAGTAAACTTTTCACCTTTTCATTTTTTAAGGGCCAGATTAAAACCCATGTACCCTAACGTTAAATCTGCTAACGGCATGACCCATTAACATCGACTAAAGGGTTTACAAGATATACAAGGTGCTTCTAAAGGTTACTGAAACACTTGGAAACAGGACCAGTAGACAGAATAGAATAACTTTCGACTAGGCACCCATGTTTCCAAACACGACCCTGAGTCAATACCATTGATATTTTGTGATGCCGTAATACACTTTGTTATGCACAGGGTTCAGTGTAATAGCTTAAAAAAGTTGTTCAAACACACCAGCACATTGAATACAGGCATTGCACCTTCGAATAAAGCTTTGAAACACTCGCTCATATGCCCCAGCCATGCGCAAAAGTTCACTGGGTGTCACAGCTCTGATACTCCCCCAAAATAGATAATCAAGTGGTGTTAAGCCAGCAAGCATGGATGCAACTGGATGGAGCGCCACCACATTTTGATGTCAACTTGGGGCGCTTCCAAGATCGCAAATATCCTCAACGTTGGATCAGACGAGGAGGAACACTTGCATGGTCACCCCGTTCCCCGGACCTGGTTTTTGTCTTTAATACGTTAATTTTTGCATTAAAATATATCATAAATTTAATTTAACCAACCAATGTGTGAACGCCAAAGTAGATCAGTAACATCACTGAGGTATTATATTTATCATATCAAAATTCCTCTTAGCTGTCTTGGATAGTCCTTAGGGAAATAGGTCATTTATGTCAGGAAACGCCATTTACAGAGAACACTGTTCCCAGTAAAAATGGATAAAAATGTCATATATATTTATTAAACAGAAAGTCAATATGTAAACTAACATATTTAGAAGTGATAACTCTTGAGCAAAGCTTCCCTTAGAAGAATCAGCTAAAATGTACCTCACTATTCCAAATAATGTAGCAATAATTTGTATTTTGATACTAATGCCATATTTGATATTATGATTTCAGTGGAATGCACGTTTAGAGGTCCTCTGAAAAAGTTTTGTAGAAAAGAATGTCCGTGTATGTGTTTCTCCGTGTGTGCGTGCGCGCGTGTGTGTGTGTGTGCGCGCGCGCGCTTACGTACTACAGAAATGTTATTTGAAGATCTTAAGGAGTATCCTTAGAGCTGGCAGAATATAGAATATAACATTAGCTAGAAAAAATCTAGAAATAGTACACTCCCACATCACAGTTTTACTTCATTAATGAAGGTTTACTACTTTCAGTATCTTTATTTTGTGTCTTTCATTTCAAGGTTAGCTTCCTCTAAGGAAGCCTCCATTTCCTGGGCAAGGTTTCGCATGCATTTGCAAACTCTGAGGCCCGTGACTTCGCATTTTCGCAGCTGCAGGTAAAAATTGTGTCAATGCAGCATCAACAGAGTTGTCGAACTTTCCGTTCATTTTGATGATTCCACTGATTAAGAAACCAGTTATATTTATAGCGGTTTTTCCGTTGATTGATTAATGAGTTGACCCATAGCTCCTGGCTTTTTTAAAGGAACATATCCAGTTCAGAATAGAATATTTTTCAATGCGTTTTATGTTATTCGATTTGTTGTAGTTTCTGTATACTTGTATACTGCTTGCTCTTTTCAGTTTTATAAAATGGATTGTCTAGTTGACAACAAAGAGCATTTTCGATGCATTGTACTTGAGCAGCTTCTGTGGCGGCTTTGACACCTTGATTAAACGCAGAAAGTAGGTGGCGAAAATGCTCCTTGTTGTCGACTCGACACTCCTTTTTATTCAGTTGAAAACGTGTCTAGCTGTAATGGATCATTACTGAACCTCTTTTAACATTAATGGGGTAGGTTTTGGCAACTAGCCTTGAATCCCGCCTTATTATGATTCAACACAGTTACAAATAAATGGTTCCTATACATTAGAAGATGTTCAAGGGCAGCTGCATGTTTAATATTGTAAATTTGTAATGCAGATGTAACTATATTAAAAGTAGTTTTTAATATGAATTTTGATCTATGTACTCCACTAAAAACTGCGGCATATAAGCGGCAAAAGCATCGTTTTGACTTATCTGTGCCCCTGTTTCAATTGGGCACCGATTTTAATCCTGAATGTTCAATATATATTTGAATATTGGGCTGTAGGTGGTTCAAGGGCTTCTACTATGGGACAGTATATTTAATTACTGCATATGCTTTTTGACGACAAAAAAGAGAGGGGGAGGGAGAAAGAGAGAAGTGGAAAAAGCTTTATTTTAGACTTGGTTTTTGAATGTGGAGGGAGGTGCAAGGGACACGGTTGACTGGTTTAACTTGTCATATCTCTCTCTCTCTCTCTCTCTCTCTCTCTCTCTCTCTCTCTCTCTCTCTCTCTCTCTCTCTCTCTCTCTCTCACTCACCATTTCAATATTCATCCCTAGCCTCCATATGAGGGAGGGCAGTAACTGGAAAACTGGATTAGCCGCCGGAGCAAAGTGGCGGAGCGGACCAGATTTCATTTATCTCTCTCTCGCTTGCTCGCTCTCTCCGTCTCTCCCTCTCCCATCTCTTCTCTTCATTCTTTCTTTTCTTCCCTCATCAACTGAAACTTTAATGCTGCACATTTACAGACTGCACTTGTGAAGACTTTGGAAGCATAAACACTTCGGTGAAGAAATGCATGTAATTTGAGCTGTGTTGAAGATGTGTTTTTACGTTTTTGGTGGGTACCCTTATTCATAAGGGGTTTCTGTATTCACAGTGGTACTAGTAAAGAAATGTATTAACCAAAAAGCTAGGTACGTTTAGATAAGTAAGGGAGAAATACGAGTTGTTTCCCAAATGTCCCAAACCCGTAATAGTAGCGTATGGTGAATAAGACATGGGGAAAAATTAATCCCAAAGAGATTTTTGTAATCCCATTCATAATGTTGAGGTGAAATGAATCCACATCTTTTGGAAAGGTGTGTTAGTTAAACGAAAATAAGCATTTTATCTGCATATGTTATTAATTATAAATTTACGTGGAAAGTTTGCAAGTTGCTTTTCGTCAGTTAGCACCTAACCAGAATCCTGTCTCGCAGTTAGCCTCTTGCTTTCACATGGGTCATATTTTCATACGGTCAATCAGAACTGTAAAATATGCTGTCACTTTGAATGTGTAAGTCGGAGTTGGCCAAAATAACCTCGTTCAATGTAACAGGCATGACACAATTGACTTAACATTAGAATACACGTGGACAGCCAGTCAGAGATGGAGAGAGACTTCGCGAATCCTGTTTCCGCCGCCCTAAGGCATAAAAGTTCCAAACCATTGAAAAACGAAACGAACAATATCGAGAAGTTTGTTCCGCGAAAGTAAAGATTTCCTTGTTTTTCAACAAATTTACAGGGCGTTGCTACATTTTGGCGCTGCTCATCCTCTGTCAAATTCTTTGTAACGCCATAAATATTATGGCTGGTTCGTTTTAAAATCAATTGGTCTTTATTTATGCGGGCAATTTGCTTTTCATCCATTTTGGATTAGTCGTTAATTTTAAAGGCTTTAAGGTGTTAACTTATGAGGCCTCTCTCTGAAAGGTCATTATGCATCTTGCATAGTGGAAACCTGTTTTCAGTTGCTGTTATGTGACAGGAAATACAAGGAACAACCTAAGGCACAGCGTACGTCTACTTAAAAAAACTTAAGTCACAATTATGCTTTCATGCAGTGGTTTTGATTTCTTGTCAGTCAATGCGGCAATGACATTTTCCAAAGCTTTCTTGTGTAAAGTGCAATTTAGCATACATATTTCTGTAACGTACATGTTTTGGTAAGTGAAAGTAAAGTGTATAGTTTCAGTGTTCTATAATAATGTTGTTGACTCGTATTTGCTCAAACGAATTTGTTATATAATAGATTATACCTTCCTGGCTGCTCCTATCGTAATAACGGTGTTGCATCTCAGGTTATAACGAAAGTTTTAATAAAATACTTTGTTCTTAATCAAGTATAGCGTTCCCTCACTAGCGATTTAAACTGGTTGATCTATGTTTAAGGAAGCATTAAACGCTTTCAAATGTTTTAAATCCCAAATGGTTTTCCGTGTTCACTTCATTGATATTACCTCAGAGCCCAATAAAGGAAACGTTGAAAGGAAAATAGCAGTACTTCTGCCTGATACACGCTTATCGAAACATTAAAAACTATTTTAAAACACATTTAGTCATCATGACAGCGTTGAACTATAGTTATCTTTTATGCAGTGAGTTGTGGCTCCTATTTCTGTTCGTTTTGCTTAAAAGACCCATTGATTGAGCTTATTATCGGGTTCTCCTCTTTAGCCGTTAGATGAATATTACATAGCTTAAGTGCTTTAAGTCCCTGCGCGGTCATTCTATTCCAACTCATTCGTTACCTGATATTGTTGTTCTGGGTGGCTCAGTTGGTTAGGGTTTGGCCTACTAAATATACTTCGTGGGCTGAAATTGGGCCCAAATCAATTGTTTTTAATGGTGCTCAAAAGCAACATTCCCATATCATTATATTTACTGGAAGATGACATTGCGTCACAGCGGCGGCGATGATATGATTCCATGTACGTGGAGAAAGTTCTGAATATATATTCACGTCCCCTGAATATAAACAATCCTATTATACAAATATAACTATTTGTAACAGAAAACTTCACTTATCTTGAGAAAATTATGTCAATTTTTCTTATTAATCGTGAAATAAATTTCAAGTAAATCAACTAATAAGAAAAATTGACATTATTTTCTTAAGATAAGTGCAATTTTTTTTTATAAATAGTTGTAGTTGTATAATACTTATTGCTTCACTGTAACTAGCTTCATTTTCTACACAATAAAAATCATGTTTAGGAAAAGGATTGTGTGTGTGCGTGTGTGTGTGCGTGTGTGTGTGCGCGTGTGTGTGTGTGTTTGTGTGCGTGTGTGTGTGTGTGTGTGTGTGTGTGTGTGTGCGAACAGCGTAACTCAGAACATAGAAGTTGCTTATACAATAGAGGTCCAAGGAAGGTTTAAAAGGCGAGAAAAATACCTGAAGTGATAATGGACCGGGTGATTAACTAAATATAAATGTACACATGCAAACTTCTATGGAACACATAGACCTGGTTTTATTTTCGACAAACAAAAGCATTACAAAGTAGAAAGATATTCCGCTCCTTGCCAAAGCCCTTAAAGCTATTTCACTTACCATATTTTATTAAATAACGTTTATCATTTGTTATCAAGACTGAGTTTTTTATGTAGCATGATATTCCTTTCGAAGATTAGACATAAAATAAATTCTCCTAACAGCAAAAAAAAGCACTATAAAACTATAAATATTTGACCACAGACAATTGCCTACTACTGGTGAATCCTTGGATATCTTTTTTATAATTTGTGTTTGAGAATTCGTGTGAATTGAATTGACACAAAATTAATTGAATTCCTTTGTGACTTTCTGAAGTTCGCGGAAACTATTTTACTATGCCAAGGAGAAGACGACCTGATTTAGGTTGTAGAAGTCAGTCAAATGTGCGACACTACGTCACGTGCTGATCGCACTGATGAGTAGCGAGACGTAGCTAAATACTAATAGTCGTGTTGGTGTGTCGGAATTGCGTTCTAGTGTGTTTATTTCTTCAGGTTTCTTTTAAAAATTGCCTTCAAACCTCCTTTACATTTTTCTCGCTTTGTTCCCCGATGTAAACCCAATAACAAAAAAAGTTTCTCGCTGCCTACATTTTCCAATGCGTATATATAAAGTTTTCCGAAATTACTTATTGTAAAAAATTATACTACTCGTCTGATTTAAGATGGAGAATTCAAACTTGGCAGGTAGAAGCGCTGTAGACTTCTCTAAGTATAGTATAATAGCGGTAAGCTTTATAGTTACCGCAATATGAACCTACAAATAGCAAACATCGGACTTTTACGGAAAAACAAGCATTTTCTAAAAACTTGGGTGCATAGAAACACAAAAGGACTGTAAAAATGCCATAATATTATAGAGAGAATATTCTGCATAAGACAGTGTGTTCAAAGCTGCAAATTATTACAAATAATTATTTATACCATGTTATTAGCGAGTTGACAACAACGCGAGGGTAGAAAAGGACGAAGCTAATGAGAATTCGCGTGTGTTAGAGAGAGACATATCCCATTGATTTCCTTCTTTTAACGTTGAGACAAGCTTTAGAATAAACCTAACCTCAGTGTGGCTGTCAGTTTTCTCAGTTACATCTGTTTTACTCGTCAGTCGCGACGGCGGTTCATATCTAATCAAGCTGAAACTTTTTCTAGTATTGAATAGTCACCTTAAATATCATTACAAATACAGTGTGTTACAATGCTATAATTAAATGTATAGATTAACGTATTTAAAAGTAATTCTTTTAACAAAACATGGATATATTTTCGCACGTTATGTTGAATGTGTTTCGGTTGGTAGCCAATGAGAGCATTCGCTGCAGTCACGTGCTCGGACTTTCCTCTTTTTTGTTGTTGCTGTAATTTACGTTCTCCAACGTTAAGTCATATCGGACGATGAATGAAATGGTTGAAATGATGCTCAAATGAGTCCGGGGTGGACTTTCCTCTAGCTTTGTTTACACAAGGTGTGTTATTTATATTGACAAGTCAGTAATACAATAGCTTAAAAATATATGTATCAAAGAAAATTTAGATATTAGATAAGAGTAATAAATATTGTAATAAAGATGTAACAAAAGAATATAAATTACAATTTGTACATAAACTGCTACAGCAAGTGGTAACCACTACTTTACTTCAATTCACAGCTATTTATGCTAGATTCACTGGCACCTAGCGAAAATGGCGCATTCTGTCTCTATCGCTAGTTTAACTTATTTTTATTAATTTATGTGTGTATTTTTACAATCAGTAATTTTGTACTTTATTTATCTTATCTGTACTTTCAACTCAGTTTATTTAAACATCATTTGTTTATAACTCTATTAATTATGTAATATCTTTTATTTTATTTTTGTATCTCCTAATAACTATTTTTCTATTCTTCTTAATCTTCACTGTATGTGTACATATAATTAAAATGCAATATAATAGTTTCAGTTTAAATTATTTCCTTTTATTTTTTAGTTATTTAAAGTAATTTATTATAATTTTATTGTTATTCACGTTAAAACTTACTATTTGTACATAGGTTTTAAATTAAGAGTTCTACTTCCGCATGGACTATTCTAGTTTTAATGAGTACTTTGCCAACGTGAAGGACTCATATTCACAAGTCACTTCGCCATCGTATTTTCTGAATTTAAGTCTTTAATTACTACCATGCAGCGATAGTCAGTTTCTTAGCACCAAAATTTGGATTCAAAAGCCTTTATGTTTTAGTCATTTATGTTGTTTTTTTTTTTTTTCTTCGGAAGTTCGGAAAACCCTAGAACCAGAAGGAAGCTGCATTTTAGAATTGTTCTCTAAGGACCGCAACTTGTAGAGTAGGTGGCACTAGCCACTACAGTGGCTAGGTATCCACGGATAGTCAATTTTGTTCTTGCAGCGACATAAGAAACGCGACTTTCAAAGCGGGAGCAAGTGGACGGCGAAACAATTGTAAAACGTTGTGCTGATTTTACTGTCATTAAAATGTCCTTTATTTATTTGCTACATAAAAAAGAGCGAGAAAAGGATTCCGATGTGCTATATTCACGCGGATTTCTGTACCCAGTAAATTTCACAAGCATTCCTCATATGTTATACTATCCATGCAAGTGATTCTTCAAGATACATCATCTAATCACGATAAACGTTTACCTAATCAGTATTTATCTTACAGCAAAACGAGGAAACGCGTCAGCTGTTTAAAGCTGTTTTCCTTTTGTCACGTGTTCACGCGCAAAGAGAAAAAGAGATCGCTCAGGATCAAACGTCCTGACCATCAATCCAGTCTTCAGCTCGAAAAAATCTTAAATGCCAATAAATAAGTGAATAAATAATAATCGAATATTTTGAAAATGAGTAAGACTACAAAAACTGTAAATGGGAATAAATGTTGTGTATTTTAAGAAACTACACATTTTTTCTGCACAAAGTTTTCCTTCTCTCAAGATTCCCATTAATAAAGATTACACAACTTTCAATCAAGGCGACAAAACTTTACAGATGTTCTGAAACCCTGATAAACTAAATGTTGCTTAATTTGCACATCCTTCTAGGGTAAAAAATTTGATATGACACATTGGCCCGACTTTCTTCGTCAGTGATAAACTCACATATACCTACAAGAAGTCATTCTTTTGTCCTCGCTACGTTACGCACAATGCCTGTATAATCACCTAGTAATGTTTCAACTTAGCAGAGTTTTAATATGCAGAGGTAGCGTTCAAATGTTTCAAATAGCATTCTTGGTAAAACGCTTTTGCGATGGAAACAAAAGAAAGGGAAGATCTTGCAACAATTATCTAATAGCTCGAAAACTGCTACTAGTACGAAAAAATTATGACCATGTATTGTGCATTTTAATGAGCTCTATAGTTTTTAAAAACTTTTGTCTCTTTTTAAATACTCTGTATAAAAAATTTAATCAAATAAAGGGAAGTTTAGTATTCACAGAGAATTACGGTTCAAAATCCAAAACATTTTGTTTCTCATGTCAAATATATTATGTCATACGTTATGCTATAATCAAAATCTTTAAATTCACAATCGAGGAAATATTTATTTGTTTACTTATTATTTATTTATTTATTTATTTATTTATTTATTTATTTATTTATTTATTTATTTATTTATTTATTTATTTATTTATTTATTTATTTATTTATTTATTTATTTATTTATTTATTTATTTATTTATTTATTTATTTATTTATTTATTTATTTATTTATTTATTTATTTATTTATTTATTTATTTATTTATTTATTTATTTATTTATTTATTTATTTGTGCTACAACAGAACAATGCTCCAATTACAGTAGCTACATACATAGAAATTATACAAAGTGATAATGTTTCTAGCCACTGTTAATGAGTTGTAATGTATAGGGATACTTTGCCATTTCAGTACTTCAAATATTTAATAATAAAATGAAATAAATGAAATATGTAGCGTTTAATGCCTGCTTTTACTACATGAGGCACCGCAGGCGGTCAATGACGATACATGAGATGAATATGGAGCACCGATGGAATGAGATGGCGGGGGAAACCGGAGAACCCGGAGAAAATCTGCCCCAGCGCCATGTTGTCTATCACAAATCTCACTTTGTGGTGGCCTGTGTTCGACCGCCTTGGAGAAAGTCGAAGCTTCTAACCACTCTGCCCCGGCGCGGCCCTTTGAGCAAATAAAAAGTAAAGAAAAATTGTCTGTGTAAATGTTAGTCTGCGCTTCACGTTGTTTGATAAAAATCTTTGCCTTGAATTCTTGAAAGATATTGGGCAAATGCAAACTTTCGTCTTGCCTTTGGTTTTAAATCTTATTGTTCTTACAGATATTGTTTTTCTTGATTTTTTTTTTCAGCTGAAAGGATCTCAAAACATACTTTTCCGGTGAAATCGTAATAACAAAAGTTTGAGTGAAATGCAGTAGCTACTTCCACTATAAACCATATGTAAACAAACATTAGAGAAATATATAAAGAGAAGGGGGATAGAAACAAAACATACGTTGCGAATGAGCTTACGACACCACCATTACGTGTCACAGAAGCGTTTAAAAGGATTACATTTTAGATGCTGAGAAAGAAGAGTGAAGGATGATGGGAAATGCGCGACAACGCAAGTAATGGATGTGGAGATCGAAGTGTCAAATTTGTGACGTGTGGCCAGAGGAGTATCTATCTGTCAGTCTGTCAGCTGCGGGGGTTGGTGCGAGTCTTTCTTCCTCACCCTCCCCCATCCCTCATTGTTTTCACTCCGATTTAGCCGCAGGAATAATCCGGTACACATTCCGGTGACATCATCCGATTTCTCGCAAACAGCTGCATCTCTACCGTTTGGACAGCGTTATTCTAGTCATAATAGTTTAAGCTTCATTCGGCTTATTACTTGAAAACAAGCATAAAATTAGACTTTCCTCAAGTGCCATCGTAATACTTTTAAAGCACACATATAGATTTTCAGCTTCAGGTTTTAGCAAACAATCCATAAAATATTTATGATTAGCAGATATAATCTCACTGGAGTATTGTATTTATCTAGAGAGAATCAGAACTGATATTGGATATAACTGTTTCACAATTAGAAAAAGAGTGTATACAAATAGGAAATAAATAGAATAAAATATATTAACCACAAAACTTAAACGCGCCGTCAATGGAAAAATAAATGATAATCACAGAGTATGTTCTATGTAGTGTATGGCAAATGCAGAAGCAAATACTAGGGAAATAGTAAAACTGTGCGTTTAAACAGCCAGGATTGAAAAAAGTAATTATTCTGTTAACGGCGCTGTCAATTTCCAGGATTTTATCAACACCGCCGGTGTGCTGAAATTTCGTCCTGCAAGAGTTCCTTCACATGCTAGTAAATCTACTGACACATGGAGATGTCACTTTTAGGCACTTAAATCCACCATCCTGGACCTTATTTACGACAGGAGTCACCAAATTTACTTCCTTACCGAGAAAGCTGTGCTAAGGAGTTTTAAGGCCGAAAAATTTCATCGTCCCTCTGCGCGGGTTTGAACCGCGACTTCGGGAACCAGAGGTTAGCGTGTTACCCTAGACCACGGAACACGACAACCTGCACCATTGATTTTAAATACCGATTGTCTAGCACAAGTAATTGTTACATAGCGTAGTTTACCACAATAGTGTAGTAGCGCGGATGTATTGCTGATGTTATTGGTAAGCTGTCGGTTTAAAGCAGGGGCGGGAAGGAAAGCAATGTAAGTGTGAATTTACCCTCCCTCTTTTCCTCACTACTCTCTAGACTCAAGTAGACAGAGCTAACTAAACCGGTTATAGTCACGTAGCGTCATTTCAGTGGTGGATTGTACTGTAACATGAGTGAACGACGAAAGTTTAATCGGGACTGTGAAAACAAGTACCTTTTTTTGTTCTTCACGATGGTAAAGCATAGTTTTGATATTTTCTATACTAACATTGGATAAATTGCGAGCTTTTTCCTAAACGGGAACTTCAATGCGGCTTGCGGCTGGTGCCTATAAACCTTCAAAGCAACATGCCATTGCGCAGTTCAGGCAAAATGGTTTGGATTTGCACACACATTTCCCAATCAGTACCTTTCTGCAAGCAAATTGCTGGCCATATTTGGTATTACTTATCAATGTGAACAACTGTACAGCATATTGGCACTGAACAACAGCCCTCTACCCAGTAGCGCTTCGGATGAACATGGCAGTGTGTTGCACATTTAAATTCATCTAGGAGGGCTGTTCAATAAAGAATGAACATATTTTTTACGGTCATAATTGTTCGCACTAAAATTTCATCTTATTATATTCTGTTAGCTTAATGTGAAACAAACACGCCGTAGTGGTTTCATTGTTAGTATTCCTTGTTCCCGCCTGTGAGAACCAGGCAAGTTCAGACATGTTCAGTGTCGACTACCGCTGCAATGGAGGTAACATTCAGTTAAAGTCGATGTTATAGGAAGATGCGGAGTTTCTTTCAAACGTAATCACCGCTGATGATACTTGGCTACATCATTTTAATCCTGAGAGCAAACAGCAAAGCTCAGTGTGGAAATCTCCTTCATCACCAACCCCCTAAAAAGCAAAAGTGGTTGCTTCTGCTGGGAAAGTTATGGTCATCTCAATCTTTGATATTCATGGAATGGTTCAGCATGTTGTATCTGCACACGCATCAGTAACTGGACAATACTACAGGGATGACCTGAAAACATTGCAAGTCCATATCAGGCGCAAAAGACCACATTTCCATGAAGCAGGCTTGATGCTGCACCACGATAATGCGTGGCCGCATATTGCTAATGTTGTTGCTAAATATCTTGCGAAAATCAATGTGAAGTGCATCCCTCACCCTCCCTATAGTCCGGATTTAGTCCCATGTGACTTTTTTCTATTCCCTAACTTGAAGAAACGCCTTCGTGGGAGGCATTATCCATTATCAGAAGCAGTGGTGAAGGCTGAGGAGACGATTTTGAAGGATCTCTCAAGAGATGGTTTCCAGCATGTCTTTGAAGACTGGCAGAAACGCTGAGACAAGTGCATCGCATTCAGGAGAGACTATTTTGAGAAGCACCATCAGAATTATGAGGATGAGCAATGGTATATTGTCAAAATAAAATTGTGACCATTCTTTATTGAACAGTTCTCGTAGTTTGCAGCCGGGCATTGAAACATTAACATTTTAAAAGAAACCACCTATTCAACTACGTGCATTATAAACAATTTCAATAGACTTTCTAGATAGGTTGTGACATTTATTTTGAAGAATACAGTATAGGATGTATTTAAATGTCTTTAGCAGCATAACAACTGTTGTATAACAGTACAAGACAAAGGTAATAAACATGTTAATTCTATAAAACTGCTTTTTGTCAGCTTAAGGTTTGGCTAGAGTCAGTTAGGTGATGAGAGAGCGATTTCTCACACAATTCCAATTTTAAGTCGTTTAGCATTGTTAGTACGTCCTTCACTCATATTCTGTAGTGTCATTAACCTTGTTGGTGCTTTCCTAGCCAATTATTGAGTTAAAAATATACATTTGATTGCATTACAAAATAACTTTTATCCCAAATTAGTATGATCGCCACTGTGCCACTCGTTACTAGTTTGGTTACCTGTCAGATAGCAGGAAAAAGGAAGGGGTGACTGTATGGGTAATGCATTTCGCAGTTCGGGTACTCATCTTGCCGCTCTTGTTTTAATTGTACCGCGTGATGCTGTTATTGTGCTTTGTTTCATCATGAGATATTGGTGAATGTTACAGGATAAGTCTTCCAACATATGAAAGAGTTGAACTTGTGTGTGTATTACTGACTTGCAGTGGTAATACTTATATAGACAGAACACTTTTGTTATAAAACTATGACAGATACTTAATATTAAACACTAACCCATAGGTTATTTCAGTTAATTGATGGAAATTAATAATTTCTCCACACTAGCCGTAAAATGGAGAATTTAATGTCAGGATGGCACGTTGGCCATGGTAGCTCAAAGGTTAAGAGCGACCTTCCGGAAACCAGAGGATCCGTGGTTCAAATCCCGGCCATGTCATTGAATTTTTCATGTTGACTCTATCCATAAAAAATCTTGGCCTATATACGGCTAGTGTGGAGTAATTATTAATTTCCATCAATTAACTGAAATAATAAGAGTTAAATGATGAAGCCTGGGACTCAAGTAGTTACGATAGTAAGTCGCCACAAACGGTATATCTCGGATGCGAGAGCCCCTAGTGGTCTACCGGGGAAATATACGAGTCAAATGGAGAACTTAATGTCAGGATGGCACGTTGGCCATGGTAGCTCAAAGGTTAAGAGCGACTGGACGGAAACCAGGGGATCCGTGATTCAAATCCCGGCCATGGCATTGAATTTTTCATGTTGACTCTATCCACTAACCCTCAGGATTGGATATTTAGCATACTGAAGCACATTTAAGAAAATTATGCTCTGTAACATGTAACACCACAGTTACCTCACGCACATATCACACTCGATGCATCCTGGGAGCAATCTTTCAACTAGCCAACTGCTGCCGGCATAGGCACTCTAAATATAGGGGAAGGATGCAGTGTTGCAAACATCCGAAACCACACAAGCAGGTACTAATAAGCAGTCTGAATAGTGGACACATATTAACACCACAGCTCGCAAGCGTTCATTAACGATCCTATGATTGCTTATTTCTATAAGCGTAGAAATCGCTTGCAAGCTGCAAGATGTGTTCTTTCACTCTACAGTGATTTCAGTATTATCTATCCGAGAGATTTAAAAACATCCGAAACGGCTGGGTGGTGTTTAGGTTGTCCGCGCCCTCGGCGCTCATTGCCGTCTGCCGCTATCGTGAAAGGGTGCGGATGAAACCAAGCAGCGTTTTTAAAACTACTTTAAAGGCTTTGATTACCTATGTTATTAAAGAGATGCTGAAACTGACCACTGTCGTTGTCCATACATGTTTGGCACCTGTTTAGGAAACTATCCATCACTCGCCGTAGTTCATGTTGAGAATTGCTGCCAATTTCCTGGCGGATATTTTGATTTAATTCTTCGGGTGTGTGTGAGGGTTTTTCTTGCACACTTTATGCTTTAAATTAACTCAGAGATAGAAATCGCTGGGGGCTAGTTCGGGCAATTCAGGGGGTCACAAATCTCTACTAATAACTCTGTCCTGAAACAGTTGTTCAGTTGTTCTCATCAAAAGATTGGCTGTATGAGCTGTTGCAGAGTCTTGATGAAAAAAGGCGAAATCACGCTACCTATATGTTAATTCTCTAAAAAAAAGGTGGGAGTGATCAAAATTGTGTTCACGTATGTACGGACGTCAACTAGTTGACTCGTAAAAAAGTTGGTCTTATAACTCTTTCTCCCGCTTATAACTCTTTCTCCCTCAATGGGAAAATGCCAGCAGCTGATAAGAATGTTTTGGGGTATCTCTGTATAAACTTAGGTTTCAGATTCATGAGAGGCTAGGTTGGCTTTTATACCAGGTGAGTCATCAGCCCCTATTTATTCTTATCTATGCAACTCGCAGGTTATAGTCTAATGTGCAAACATTGACCCTCTTAGCACAAAACCATTATTACAGCATTTCCCTTCTGTTCGGTAATATACGCACCGAGCATTAATACTTACAGCCTTGAATAAGGACGAAAAAGCTGCGAAAGGCTTAAACGATGTTTTTCATGCATTTTCATACTATCAAAGTGGTAAACGAATACTTTCTCAAAGGGCGACATAGAAGACGTGAATGGCTTAGTTAGCTGCTGTATTATGACGATATAAAGAGTAGGTTCGAAACCACGTCACATTTTTTTACCCCTTTCTTCAAGTGTTTATTCTCTGTATTTTAGTTACTAATTTATTCAGTTTTGCTGTTAGTTTTCTTGTGAGCCAAAGATACAAAAATTACAACACAATTAGGGATCTACAGGAATTAGCTCTCCATATAAGTTGCGCGAGCTCATCCTATCGGTAGGTAACAGAGGCCCTTGCGCTTCAAGGGTAACTACTGGCTATCTTTATCTTTTATTAGGGACTATGTTGGACTTTGTGGGCCTTATAATATGTACCGTAACCATATCTGTTGTTGTAAACTATGTTACGTAGTTGGTTTTCATTGTTTAGGAGCATGTCGACGGCATTAAATCTAAAAGTCTCTGTTTCATGCTTAAATCTTTTTGCATTTGTGAAAAGTTTGAAACTTGGTTGAATGTGACAAGCACAATACTAACCATAATATAATATCTGTTACGAACTATACATTTATAATTATCTGCCAGTGAAAAACTTGGCTATTATTGTATTTTGTAAACACCTATAATGTTTTAAAATGTTATTTATATCATAATATGAAATTACAGGCCCCAAGAAGTAAAATAAAGGGTAATGACATTTCTGAGCTGAACACGAAGGATATGAACCAAGTTATGGTGGCAGAGTGGTTAAGTAATTTATTTTTCTTTGTAATTTTATGTCCAACGTTAGGTCATATCGGACGATGAATGAAAGGGGTGAAATGATACTCCAGTGAGTCTGGGGTCTATGGAGCTTGGAGTTACCTGACATTCGACTATCAGGATAAGGGAAAACCCTGGATTCGAACTCGGGACCTCTTGAACGTGAGGCAGACACGATACCATCTACGCTGGCGAGGCGGGCAGTGGTTAAGTAACCTGTACAATACCATTTAGCCAACGCTACCCTGAGAGCGAAGGTTCCTATATGAATAAGTAACCGCAGACCTCCAATTACCACCTCGAATTTTTACACGCTTTTTACAGCTTCATACAGTGTTTTGAGCTCGTTTTGGTAGTTTTAACACAAATAAAATAACTGCTTTCGCCATTATATTTTCTGTATGAGCTAAAAACGGCCGTAATTTGCGACAGAAGCGAAAACCATCTACCCAATTCTTAGCATTTTTTTATATGGCTGTACAACGAAAACACGTGTTGGCTGAAGATTTAAATCCAATTGGTCCCACTGTGTAGATCTGTCATTTTTTATTCCAATGTTATTTTTAACTGATGTATGTGACAGTTTGTTCCTTCAGGGGCTTGCTTAAAGGTGTGTGTGAAAGTACCCTAATGAATAAAAACTTGTAAACTCGTCTAAAATTACTACTGCATCCTCTGTGTCTGGATATGATTTTGGAATCGACATACATAGTGATTTCTTTCTGTCCCATACATCACTTATTTACCGAGTTATCTACCCCTCTTCTATAAACTGTTCTGCAAATCATCCATTAGGAGGCATTCAAGAAGGGCGTAAGTCACATATGTCGCTTAGCACGTTGCATAAATTCAAAAATAAATAGGGCAGGCGACTCTCCTGGTATATTCAACCGATTAACTTTAAGGGACTGTAGAGGGATGTTAGGAAAACAATTCGAAGTAGGCACTTATGGTCTTAGGATTTTGTGCAATAACCCAAAGTATATAAGGGCAGTACACCACTGTTATCACCTGAGTGATGTATACACGCATTTGCTTGACTGCCAAGGAGTGTATATGTGTGCCTTAATGGTATGGTAGGGAGTTCTTAAACCTACGACACTAGATTCCAAGTTGAAGCCCTGCCGAGTGTTTTTGTTCCTTTTTATTTATTTAGTTTTATTTCAGCATAAACTGTAGATGGTGAAAAATGTGGAATATTGCACCGCTGCATTTGTTATTACCGCTGTTACTAAACGCACTCAAGCAAATCTTGCAAATGAAGTTTTGAGCAGGAAACAACAACATAAGATGCTGTAGTGTTTTAAAGATGCAGCATCCTTTATGAAGGTTACAAATAACATCACCATGATGTAAGACTAATATACAGTTGTGTTAAGGAATTGAAATAATCCGATGTTAGCTCAGGAAAAGAAACAACTAGTGTGCAATGTAAATCACAGCCGCATTCATGCTTTAGGTTTCATTTATTCACTTTAATGAAAGGTAGAAATGTTTGACGTATACGGAGGAAACTAGCAATCATCATTGCCATTTGTGAATTCTGATTGAAATATTTTTCTTATAGGAAGCGTCAATATTTCTCGCAATAATACCATTATACATTTGCAGAAGGTGATATAATCTATGAATGTGCATGTTGCCACTCGCGCGGATAGCTACCAGGCTAATATGTTTGAATCCCTCTGTAAAATAAATATTGTTTTTATTTTTGTGTTAGGATGACAGGTGCGTTCATTGCGAATAGCAATGATTTTAATTTCTGAATTATCCAAAGGAAAAAACATAGAGTTTTATTATAATGAAGTCCTTTCTGCAGATGGCTTTGTCATGCAGTGTTTATAATTATTGCCTAGTAATACGTGCATTATTGTCGTTCGCATAATGGGGTTGCAGTGCTCAGATGCCTGCTCCTTTCTTAAGAATGCTACGACTACATTCAGAGATATTTAGTTAAACGTAGAAACCTCAAAAGTAATTTTAAACATTGCGTGACAAACCCGCGTATGAGGAGGACTTCATTACACTAAAACTACCTACTACATGTATTATCTCTGAATTATTCCTATCTCAAAATGCCGCTCCAACATCGCTTCATAATACTTTAAATTTAATAGGTCGAGTTCTGAAACACCCTCTCTCTCTCTCTCTCTCTCTCTCTCTCTCTCTCTCTCTCTCTCTCTCTCTCTCTCTCTCTCTCTCTCTCTCTCTCTCTCTCTCTCTCTCTCTCTCTCTCTCTCTCTCTCTCTGTAGTATGAATGTGTGTGTTTGTGTGTGTGTGTGCGTGTGTGTGTCTTTTTTATTCCTTAAAGAGGCGTGCGTGCGTTCCTTGACGATGCCTATAATCTTACCTTTTATTTTAGAGTCGATCCTGGACAGCAGCTGCGTTTAGGAAATTATGTTTTCTTTTCTTTTAATATACATATTGGGAATTTTGCTTTACTAATCTCTGTTTCATATAACCTTGCCCCGCTGACATGTACCACTCCGCGTGCAACTACCTTCCCCCTCATTCTAATTGGCTAATGCTTTCGCTCCATAGGCTATAGACAGTGTCTTCCCGTCACATTTAAACCTGCAGTAAACGTCATAACTAATAATTGCCAGGAAGATAGATAAAATCATACAAATAAGAATATGAAAGCATGCAAAAATAATGAAGTTTATAATGAAACTGAGCAAGTTGAAACTGAATGAATGAGCAATGAAACTGGAACAAGTTTGTAATGAAAGGCTGTCGGTCTTTTCCGTTGGGATTTTTTAAAACCAGCACACATACCTTGCAAAAGTGTCTGTCTTTCACTCTTAAAAGTCGTGTCACGCCATACCTGTCGTGT
Source organism: Mantis religiosa (assembly GCA_030765055.1). Lineage (NCBI taxonomy): Eukaryota > Metazoa > Arthropoda > Insecta > Mantodea > Mantidae > Mantis > Mantis religiosa. Next base: position 270,066,078 of record CM060948.1, read on the forward strand.
GTTCTTTATTCACCCAAGTTTCGTCAAGGTAGTATATTTTGCGACTTGTATCTCGGTACAGTATGATTGTCCTTAAATAACGTCTTCGCTACACAGCAATATCGCCCCTGGAGTAGTAAGTTTTCTTGTCTCAATTTCATGTCGCGATGTTCCTACGCATCTAACACACCTGTAAGTTCAGAGCAGAGCTGTTCGACTTCTCCAACTGACAAAGACGGATTCTTCTCTGTGAGTGCATTAAACACATGCAACACAATTCTTTTTTCGCCGCTTTGTAAAGGTTTTCCCTTGCGATGCTTCAGCGAAAACCTGGCGGTAGACTCAGCCATTATACATATAAGTACACGCGCAATAAGCGATCAATAAAATAATTTAGCTCTCGCACTCGGCACAACACACTTTCGAATGGCCTTATATGACTAGCCCAGTTCAAAACAAGGTCAGTGATAAAAGTCATATAAACAAGTATGTCATCACTACCGCTAAATCACATGTGCTTGAGAGCAAAGGAACCTCCCCTTTACTTCGTTTAAGAATTAACATGCATTTCAGATAAATCAACTCTGTTGCGTAATATATTTAATTAAAACAGTTACGAAAATATAAATTTGACAATTCTCTTCCAACATATAAAGATATATCACTGTGTTAAATAACGAACTAATTTGTACCGCACAACTTTCTTAACCACAACAGCAGCCAAAGAGAGGTGATAAGGTGACGTGACCGTCAAGAGATACGGGGCAAAGCTTATGTGAAACAAGGATTAGGTGTTTTTTAAAATGTTCCTTCTTCCGGCTGACGCAGCGAATGGAGTACTTCACGCATCTCCATTTGGTTTCTGTAGTATTTGCTTTTTTTCCCCTCCAACTTAAGGCATCTTGTACTAATTTATCTTACTTTCCTGCGTTTTCAGAGGTTGGCAACATTGATTTGGCCACCTTTATTTACTTCTTTTAGCGACTTTCTTGTCGTAATAGCGCTAATAAGACTTGATGCTTAAAATATATAAATGGACAGGCCCAAAGACTTCTTTGAGGCAACTATTTATGCTTAAATCACTACTAAATTACTTTGAATTAATACAGCTACCTGTATTCCCTAAGTGTTACATTACAGGTGCTTCTAGTTTTGCATTTATTGATACATACGGGAGTGAAACCTTTAAAGGTAATATGCAGCTAGTTGACTTACATTGCCAAAATGAGTAATTGTGGATTTTTCAAGTAAGTTAATAATCATAACAAACTTAACACTATTCATTATGTAGTCCGGCATCTGCATTTATTATGTAACATAATAATGTGGTCAGAAGAAAGGGAGAGTATGGACATTCAGAAATTAGCGACATTGGGCTATAGGAGCGGCTTAAAATAGCGAATTGGCTTATTAGCAATTTGGCCATCCTGCTTCAGAGTAAGGCATGGACCTATATGTAGCAGGAACACACACAGTGCTCAATATTAATTAAATAAAACTTACTACAGAAAAAAGAAGAAATCAATAAACTTGTGATTTGTGTTAAGTTGCACATTCATAGTGGGTTTACGATATGTATCTTGTTCTTGTTTTGAACTTTATATATTTTAAACAGTAAGCTTTTGAACTGCTATGTCCGTTTATCTCATCAATCCATGCAAAGAGTACACGGTATAAAGGTTTCTATGTTATCCGATTTATTTTTAAACACGAGACGTTCAACCTTGCCTGCTCTGTGGAGTAGGTATATCTGTAACATTTGGAAACCATTATTGGCGATTATTTTTCATGCTTATCAAGAAGTGAAGAGAAAAATAAGTTTTTGTATGACTTATTTGTGGGATAGCTGTGATCGTTGCATGTATCGAATGTGATGTGACTGCTGCACATTAGGCATAAGCACACTTTCCAATTGATAACCTCAAACCACAAGCAAAATCGTGAATTGTCATCGTCAAGCGATAGCTGATTTGAACCTGGCAACTTCAAAGTCTAGTCATATCACTGTCTTAATCGCATACCTATGTTGGCATATGCTGCATGTTCATGGTTGGTGCATACGTAATACATGTATTTAAAGGCGGCTAGGAAGTGACTGAAGACAAAAACGCTAATTATTTTTTCCAGCTTTTTCTCAATTGGATGTGATGATAATTTATAGTAACGTTTTTGAAAGTGCTGCATTTCTGCCATGTGATCAACACCAAGTGTTTATATTGGGAAATCCTACAAATTATTTGAAGCACTGTTCCACTAATAAGCCTCGTATTTGATATTGACCAATAACAATCTTGCCTTGGATATCGACCAATTACGGTTGTTTATCTTATGATATGTTTACAAGTATGCGATTTTATCGGCTAAAACATTACTCGTACTATATGCAATAGTATCAGTACGCAGTAATTAACAGGTGCGCCATCTATCTCTGCAAAATTCTTCGATTTTGGAGAAATTATTATGTAACGTTGTTACTTAGAATTCACCTGAGATGCTTATCCACTTCAGTTTTCAGTATCAAAAATTAGCAAATTTCTTCAACTTTCAAATTTGTTTTTCACCAGGACTCATTTAGATAGTTTCATTTTCAAATAAATTGTGTTTTTAAAGGGGAAAAAGTATTCTTGTGTGTTCTGATTAGCTTACCTTAATTTTATGGTTAATTGTTTGCTCACCTGCACTGTGGCATTGGTAACACTTACGGTTATTATTCCGTAGCAGCTTCAATTGTTCATTTAGTAGGTGTGCTGTGGTGTGACAGCTGACATATTGGTGATTTGATTTTAAACAACACAACTAAGAAAGGAATTACTATTTATATAATCTATTACATTTTGTTCGTGGAATAACCCATTGCATCCCATTCGTGGTTACGAGTTTCATCAGAATCGTATTCGGGAATCTTTGATAAACTCCCAAGGGATGATCACCTATGATAATACACATGAGGTTGTACTGCAGAAGAATTCGCGCCAATATTTCATTATTAGTGGTGATCTGTTCTGCCGTTGCTTATATTATCAGAGAATACGTACTGAACTTGTTGACATTTTTAGAGAGACGCTGTACATGTTGGTAACTATATCAGAGATGAAATAGTATTTTATATTGTGAAGTAAAAGTTTTAAAATAAACTACTTAAGTATTGAAAAGAAGATGCAATTAAAAATGTATAATTAATTGACATTCAAAGTAATGATTATCATACCCGAAATGTCACAGGCAAATCATTTTGTGGACACTCGCTATCCAAGCTATCAAGATAACTGTACTATTGTGAAACCATATCTCAAGAAGCAAAATTATATAATAATTATTCAAGTTAATTAATTCAGCAAAATAGAGTCAAGAAAATGTAACGTACTTATCACATGTAATTAATTGTTCGAGTACCTTCTAGATTTCCATTAACAATTGAGGCGGTTTAACCGGTGAAATCTTGCTAAGTTCTCGCCTCTGCTCAGTGCCTCACGATGATGGGTTTTGTGACGGGCGAGGATTAAGATTGGGGAGAATTAAACTTGGTCGGGGATTTCTGTAGGTTATCTCTGCATGGGTTATCTTAGCTGGATTCAGGGTGTGGGTGTGTCCTAACTGGTGGTGTAGTTCTGACAGAAATACCTCGACTGTTTAACGTATCAGTTTGTGTTCCTTAATCTCTCGTTGAGCTCGCCATCTGTGATGTCGCTACTCGTGTAGAAGTGTGATACATGCTGCTATGTCCCATGTCTGTAGAGTGATGTATCGTAGTTTATATCTCCCACGCGAATAAATTTAAGTGTTCGAATATACACTGTCTCGCGCACGAATCAATTTAATTGTCCGAAATGTGTATAGTTTCTTGCGCCCTGACGGAGTTCTTGTACTTCGTGTTCCTCGTTGTGAACAGTGCAGAATGTAATGTATGTTAACTCGCACACGCCAATAAATGTAACTGTTCGAAGATTCACTGATGTCTGACCCGCGGTCAGATACGTCGAGTTCCTTGCTGTGTAGTTTGCAGAGTGCTCTATCGTCTACTATCAACGTTCTGCCATGATGATTTTCTCTCCCACTCTTGCTATGTTTTTGAAATTTGAAAACTCACGTGATGTGTTATTAGTGTGACATTGGTTGATTTTTATCCCCTCTTCTCAGTTTGGACATTTTTTTTCGCCTAGCTTTCTCTTTTCCCACCAGGGAGATAAATTATGCGTACTCATGTCTCCCCAACTTCTGGTAAAATCCTAAAGTCTGTTGCTTGTAGCATGAATCAGATTCTTTGAAAGAACTTTTCACTGCCAAACTGGCGTCGTAAACTGCCTCAAGCTAAATCATACAATAGTTAATAGTTTCGGGTTGTTTGCAAATATGTGTATCTGTCCGAGAAGGTTCAAGAACATTTCCGTGGGAAACATTTCTGTATTATATATGTATGTCGAATATGATCTTTAATTATAACCTAACTGTCCCTGTTAGCTATCGTCATCATTATTAATTATTTACTTATTGGTCGTATCCTATACGGACTGCTTCACAATGCGAAACGTAAGCAGGCGATAAAAAGATAAAGCTTTAATCCACAACTTAACGCGCTATGTAGCAGGCGCCATTCTATGCACAAGACAATATCATATGATGTTTTACGATTAATTAAAGTGTTTAAATAATAATTAGTGTCAGAACAGTAAAGACACGATATTAAGTTAATGGGTGATGATGGTCCTTCTGGTGCATAAATGTGTGAAATAATATGTATACAGAGTGAGTAAAAGTATGGAACAATGCTTGTAACTTTGTTGTTATAGTTTTGTGAAGTTTATTTTTCATAAAATCTGTAAGATGTCAATATGTTTTCATATTACTGTGATTGTAAATAGGGCGTGACTTTTTTTCAATTGCAGCTTTTTTTGTGTTCAGGTCCCGAAACGTACAGGTAGTTGATTTTTGAACTGTAATTTTTAACACTTTTTGCTTTATTTTTAACACTTCCAGTTTCATTGAATTTGTTTTTCAAAATTTTGCTTACCGTAGAGTGAGTAATCCTTCGTTCTGGATGCATTTCATTAAATATGACACAAACCTCTTCTTGGGTCGTCCTCCTATCACCATATCCGATCACCATTGGTATTTCAATTCGTTGTCTTTCTGTACGTTGTGCCATGACTTCCAGGAATATCTTGCAGTGAAGTAAGCATTGTTGTCGTTATTAGCTTAGCGTTTGTCTGTATTTGTTCAATCTAAAGTCACATAACGAAGAAGCGCACTGTATTGTTTAATCCAAAACCTACTGAATGATACATTTTACATTGCTCAGTACACATGCACTAAGCTCCTAATATATTGAAATTGCGGTTTGAAGGAGTATATTGCAGAAAAAAGAAAGATTGTCAATATACTTACGTTGCGTGCTAGTAGTTACCACGAGATTGTAAGTACAGAACTTACTTAAAATTTGAGCTATAATTCAAACACCCTTAAGAGAAAACACAGACGTAACAAGTAAAATTCTAGAAGACAATTTACTAAAATATACCAATCTGTGGCTTCGCACCACGCTGCAATAGCTTGGAGAAAGTCTATTTCAGAACAAAGCATGAGTCGTCTGGAGGGAATTGCTAATGTGCGCTTGACCTATGGTATGCACTTACTTGAACCGCACTTCTTGCTAAGAATTGCGTTCAAGTTATTGCATTTACAGTCGTGAAAAGTTATCAATTCGCTATTGGGTATGTTTCGTTATCTGTGCTCTTCGTTTATGGACATTTGAGCATGATTTGGCTACTTAGTTACTTTTACTTAGTATTAATACCTACTAAAATGTTCACGGGTTCTGGAATGAAGACCTGTACACCAGTAGTGTACCCGATCTGCCCGCTTTGTGGTAGCGCCCTCTCGGTCCGCCACGTTCCTTTAGATTGTTTTCACCTGGCTCGTGTTCGCCAGTCTCTCCAGCTGCCGGCCAGCTTGGCAGAGGTTCTGGCGGACGACCAGCACGCGGTGGGAAAGGTTTTCAAGCTGGTTACACACATTAATTTTAGAATTCAGTCCGAGGATTTTTACACCTTTTAACTGTTTAGCCTTCGACATAGCTGTGTGTGGATGTTCGCTGTCGTAGTGTTTTATTCAGGATGACAGTTTTTAGCCGTTTTAATAGTTTTTAGCTAGTTTTATTTCTAGTTTTATGGGCGCTGATGACCGCGCAGATGTGCGCCCTTATACACATCCATTCCATTCCATTTCCAGTAGTGTACATCTAAGGGGTCACGAAGTGAATAAATTACACTAGCGAACAAGACATTGTTTCAGTACTGTTATTGCAACTAAAATGGAACTAAACTGTTGTGTAATCAACAAATTTAAGATAAGAAGCATCTATACATTAAATTTCTCTGCAAAACAACATGTAATTAATTGGGGTCCACCAAAGTCCGCACTCACTATCACGGCGAACATTAAATAAACGCATAAAACATTTCGATATCAACTTTTATGAGAGTGAACCCTGGCCGTGTAGTTGTAAATCTTTAAGCAGACAGTTTTGTCGATTTTGTCTTCTTTTTCAATTAGAAGAAAGTATTCCAGCTATTATGTAGATTTAAGTAACATTTATAAGCTATCCTAAAAATATAGCTAATCTCGTAATCATCTATGTAAAAACAACTAGCTAGCATGTTCGTAGAAACTACAAAAAGTTTTCATTGAGTAATCGATATAAATCTCTCAGCTGGGCAATATTACAATGAAGTAAAACAATAGAGCTTTGGTCTGAAGATCTTTCATTCTCATTGAAACCACGAAAACCAAGCACCTGTTTTCCTAGATAAAAAACGGCCCGTACAAACCAAGAAAGTAAATTTCTTTATTTATTTTCAGTTAATTTGTTTACAGTATTCGTTGGGTTACATATCAGAGCCTGATAACTCACGTTACTTCACTGGTGAGCATAATTGCATTGTCGAATCACAGTAAAAAATCACAGTATCATCCAAACGGACATATTCTTTACGGCTGTAAAAGTTGCACAATATTCCTGGATATTGTTCAAACTATGTTGAAGATTGTAAACATGGTCATATTTATCTAGTTCTTTCAATACTACTTACAAACTATTGTTTATTATTTTCAAAGGCTCAACAGGAATTTCATATGTTTGGAGACAGAGATGATTTTCTCGTAACACCACGTATATATGTAACAGAAATTGCATATGTCTGAGATGCTGCATTGTTGATTATTTCGAAGTCACAGGTTGGGAAACCATATGCAGCAGGTACGCATATGGGTAGATGTTGCAGATGATAGAATTGTTGTTCTCGTAAATTTAGTCGAAGTTGGATTCTGGAACTTACCTCGGTTGCTCTTGTATTAGTATGAGATTCTCTTTCAGGATGCGGTCGCAGATGAGAGATAATCGTGGTGTTGTTTGTAGATAAAATAAATGCTCTCTTCTTTCCTTTCCAAATCATAATTTAATTTCGATTTTGTTTAAAACACTTAAAACCACTCTTTAAAACACTGAACAAATAATCACTTTTGTTAACAACAATATTACATAGTTTTAAAAACAATTGTGTTGCTTTCGCAATGATATGTATACACAGCGTTAGTTCTTGCAAAATCATATACCTTCAAAAATGCGTTTGTTCTCTACGAAGGGTAAGCTTAGAAGAAAGAAGCTTTATCCAATCTGAATTTATTAGTTCACCCGTTGCTATGGAAGTCAATATTTTACCATTGGTCCACGTCACAACCAATTATAATTATGCTCGTTGTTAGATTCAATAATAATGTTATAACTGTTCTTTTAAAATACTTTTCAATAATATTTAATATTAAAAATAATATTTATTTTGAATTTAAATTGATTTTGTGACTATCAAAATCGTGATTAATATTTAATTTTCTTTTCTTCTGACTATCAAATTACTTTTCCACTTTCACTTGTTATCCTGAACTACTACTTCTATTCAATATAATTTAAATCAATGTTAAACAAAACTGAACATAAAGTAACTGTTTCAAAGGAATTACATTTATATTCCAAAGTTCATTTATAAGAATAAAACAGATGTAATATATTTTGAAACTTTAAAGACAATATTTTTAATTAAAATTAATAAAAGCACCCTTCCTTGTCGTAGGGCATGTTAGTTTGGAATATATGCTCCAAAAAATATAAATAGCCAAACAATGAAGCAATTAATCATTTTTAAATTGGTCTCCCCAAAGGGGATTTTAGTAAACCCTTTCATATTGGCGCACTAACGTAAAGAAAACCCATTTTTAATTGTCGCTCCAGCGATAGCAATTTAAAAGCATCTTCACAGACTAACACCATACCGCTTCATTATATTGTTGTACAGTCGTACATGTGTGGTAATTGCCTTTATGTTACAGACGAAAGACAACGAGACAGCGTTACACTGTGCAGCGCAGTACGGACACACCGCCGTTGTGAGTCAACTGTTGGAACATTCTTGTGATCCTACCATCAGAAACAGCCGCGAAGAAACTGCCCTCGACTTGGCTGCGCAGTATGGGAGGTAGGTATTTACATTTGTACATGTAGTACATATTTCTAGGACTTCCAGTCAATGTGACCAAGTACAGTATCACCCACGAGCTACAGCAAGCTGTATGGCATTTTGGAATTGGACCAAGACAAAGTACTTACAAAGGCTAACATAAACTAATTCATGGGTTAACCGTAGTGGAACTACCCAGATCTCAGCTCATAAATTGCTATACCCAGTTGGTGTATTGAAGAGAAAAGTATGGCAAAAGATCCTATTGTACTTTGCCGATGAGACTACTTTTGTATTGGCAGTAACTTTCATGTGAAATGGTCTCCAAGATTGCTCATACACGCAGATTGTGATTGATAGTGTGAATTTGTCGCCTCTTGAAGTTATACCGTTTGACCACCTGAAGAAGGCGAGAGAGTTCTGAGGTATGAGGGAAGCTTACTATGAAATATGTACATGTGCATTACTATGTTGGCAGATCTAATATTATATGTGGTGTGATAGGTATTATGTATTTACCTGACAACACTGTGTATTGTATATAATATTAGCGTGCATAAACACGATAGGGACGGTGGTCGGAGAATATTGTATCAATGTTATTTATTTGATTATTTCGGTCTTATACTTCAGATTGCAAAGAAGATTTGCATCTATTTCGAGAGGCTGTAGGCACATAGGAATGGAGAATGAAAGTGCTGTATGTGATGTCTCATTTCTCTTCCCTTCGCAGTTTTATTATCTGTATAACTTTCCGTTATCCATTTTATTTAATTAAACAGATTAGGAATGTTTCCCCCATTTGAACATAGTACATCGCATTCATTTTGTATCTAGACAAAATCAAGAGCGTGCAGCAAAAATGTTCCTATGAAACAAATGGCCAGAGTACAGAATAGCAGATAGTGGATGTAGGTTTTTGCTACACAAGAGTTGTTCAAGGTGCTTCAAGAAGCATGGTATTATTCAAGTAGTTTTTCTATTCTAGAACTAGAGTAATTCAGTTTTGAAACTTCATTGAATTATGTTTTTGTTTGTGATTAGGAATTAATATGCAAGCTACTTCGCCTTGGGATATTGGGTAAAGAGGAATCGCTAGGTCTTCCTCATAGCGAACCTGAGTTAGACAACACAGAGAATACAGATTAGACTAATAAGATGAGGAACAGAAGTATTATTTAGTAGAACTTCATAGTAACCGGTATATGAGCAGTCAGCAAAAATCCAGGTCTATTGACAAGAGTGTAAGATAAGTGTTTATACAAGGAAAAGTCGGTGCATATAGAAATGCAGGAGCTGGGTGAAAAATTGGAACTGAACACTATTAGAGGTGTGCAAAAGCAATTAGGGGACATGAATACATGTGTCGAATCCAAGCCTGCCAACAAGGGCTGTAAAGTGTGCCTAGTGTAACCATGCGATTAACTTCATTGGACTTTTGTCTATGGACTGACCTTGACCCTTACACAAGTGTAGTCCATTTAATGATTAAACTGACATCGTAACTACGATGTTACAACAGTAAAACGAAACCAGTTCTTATCACATGATCTACTAGATGTACGAGAGATAATCTGTCTCTGAATGTCTAAAATTAGATGGAGTAGAGTTCGTTGCTACCCCGCTTCCTTCCAATAGGAATCGATTCATAATTGAAGGATGTGTGACGAAGATTTTCAAGCAAATGCTTCCATTTCAAACAACTTACATGGAAAATATTCGGGTTTTTTATTTTCTTAAAAGTGGGGCTATTTTCATTAAAGTAAGACCAGATGATGGTTCACTGAAGGAGGAACTAATATTCATAAAAAAAGGTAGAAGTGGTCGACCATCCCTGTTGACACCAGAACTGATTGGAAAGTGTACGGGAAGCAATAATTTTAAAGAACCGGCTCTTCACAATTTCAGAGCTTTCTTGTCAATTCCTCCAGTATAACCATACTGTCTCTCAAAATGACATCTCATACCTGACACAATTGTCAGTGGATCCCTGCTAGAGATTATTTTTGAGCGTACAAAAACCGGATAACGGCGCGAACCTCGCAGTCGGCATGTAGCCCAGTTCTCTTAGTACTTACTGTACGGTAACCATTACCGTCACAAGACAAACTTTAGTGCATTATTCCCACATACCTCCTCTCTACTGCTGCGCATGCTCATTCTTATCCGACTGCATGATGCCATCTCTGAACGCAATCGGAACTAAGTTTTTGGATGAAGCTTCAGAAAAGTATAGATTATTTTAAAACACACAATTTACTTGAGATTTCGTTTTTGTGGCATCAGTAATATTTTATAAATTAGTTCTAGTGATGTGTATTTCTCCAGACTTTGTCAGTTTTGTACTGCATAAGTTCTTTTTCGCGATGTCATGCAAAGAGTTCAACGTTTCAAAGCCAATTTTCGCCTTTAGAAAATATTTTACTATTGCTTCAGTTTCCTGTATTCCTCTTTTACCTGCAACAAAATGTGTAATGCCACTTCCTGTAAATGTCTACCTCAACTAATATTAAGTAGACAGAAATCTAAATTTTTGCAAAAATATTTGCTTAACAAGCACTTAAAAATAAACATTAAAGTAGCCAGAGAAAGTAATGTTATATAGCACATCAGATTTTTCAAATAACGGTGTGCAGAAAGAGAATGCAAAAGACATTTAACAGGAAGAATTGAGAAACGCTTAATTTTATATCAAATTATAAATTGTATTTTCACTGGAACATCATCCCTCGGTATTTGGATTACCACAGACATGTGTTAAATTTAGCATTAATTTTTTCATGAGTGTAGCAATAAAATGCAAACACATTGTATAGACAAGCCCTATATATTGAGAGACCCAAAAAAAATCCGAACCGGCTGCGCGCTGTTTTGCCTGTCCGCTCGTTGGCGCTCGTTGCGTCTGCTGCTGTCATAGAAAGGCGCAAATGATATCATGCACCATTTTTAAAATTACTTTTAAAGGTTTTATTTACTTATGTTATTAAAGGAGATGCTGAAACCGCCCACCATCGTTGCCCATACCTACAAGTTTGACACCTCTTTAGGAAACTATCCACCACTTGCCGTAATTGACGCTGAGAAATGCTGGCATTTGTCCATTACCGGAGAAAGAGTTGTGTCTGAGTCAACACTTGACACCCGTACATACGTTAATACTATTTTGCCCCGTACTTCTAGAGAATTAACATAGAAGGAGCGTGTTTTCGCCTTTTTTTCAAGAAGATTCCGCAACAGCTCATACAGCCAATACTTCGAAGAGAACAGTTGAAGTGTTTCAGGACAAAATTATTAGTAGAGATTTGTGGCTTCCTCGCTCCCCCGACTTAAGCTCCCCCAATTTCTATCTCTGGGGTAACTTAAAGCATAAAGTGTACCATACAAACCCACACATCCTGGAAAATTAAAACAAAATGTCCGCCAGAAAATTGCCAGCATTTCTCCACGTGAACTATGGCGAGTGATGGATAGTGCCAAACTTCATGTATGAACAACGGTGGTGGTCAGTTTCAGCATCTCCTTTAATAACATTGGTAAGTAAAGCCTATAAAAGTAGTTTTAAAAAATGTTGCTGGTTTCATTCACGCCTTTCTGTGATATCGGTAGAGGACAACAGCGCTGGGGCTGGGACAGGCAAAACATCGCGCAGCCGGTTCAAATGTTTTTGGGTCTCTCGATATTTTTCCAAGTGGCAGCGGATGTACTTTCAAGCACTTACATGAAAGAAGTGTCTCTATCCTCCGTTATTTTTATGCCGCTCTCTCAGCAAATGTCCACGTTGTGAAATGTCACTTTTAAGTCACTCTATATAAAAGATACATTTAATGTATACTAACTTAGAAATATAATGAAATGCTTTCATTATTTCATAAAAAGTATGGCAAACATCCTGTGTATTTATCTGTTGTGTTTATAATCCTTCTGTGGTCACTATATTATGCCTCATAGCATAGTAAACGTCGTTAAATCAGCGGACGTTCAATCATTCCTAAAAAAAGTGTCATTCTACATTAACTCATAACAGTGAAGTTCTTGTACTATCCTGGTCTTTAAGGACAAAGTAAGAATTCAATAAACTGACCGGATTGCGTTTTAATAGTGAATGGCAGACTATTTGGCTTGGTATCTCATTTGTAATCTTTTTAATTAGAAATATACGTCACAACTTCAGCGAACGATGAATTTAAAAATTAAATGTATTTTGATGCATACAATTTAGACAATTGTAGAAGTATTATTACTTTTCGTGCAATTTGTATTTTAAAACTCACAGAAACTTTACACATCACCACACAACTTTATGACTTTCACCGTATCATCGGAACTTGAACCACATGAAGTAAATATGGGAAGACTTTAAGCAATGGGTTGCTGCTAGAAACGTAGCGTTCAAATTAATAGATGTTGAAACCCTTTGCAGACAAGGATTTCTGGATATTGGACAAACAGAATGGTAAAAGGCACGCCGCCATGCCGACAAATTTGAAGATTAATACTGAGATAAAGTTGTCGTTGTGAAAGAAAGGATTAAGAAAATTGTTATTGAAGACAATGTAATGGACAGCAGTGACGAGGATAATGAAAATGACAACTCAGACGAAAAAGGCGAGGGAGAAATGTCGGTAAATAAAGGGACAACAAAATTAAGTGTAAACAGTTTCCGAGGTTGATAGTGTAATAAATGTGGCTGACGTAACTCGAAGTGCGATATTTTGCTTTGGAGTCACTCTACTACTTCAGCGCAGAAACAAGAGAGCATCGTACAAAATATCTGACTGCCGGTACTGCTTCTCTGTTTCAGAACACCCGTAAAAGTGAGTAAATGACCCGCATTTAACCTCTCATTTAAAAATGTTTTTCGCCAAGGACTACCGTACGCTTGTATCTGTTTGTTTAATCTGGTGTGGTAGTTTTCTATCGTACAGTGAGCATTAAAACACAAGTCGAATAAATACGCTGGTGTGAAGTGACACGCTTTAAACGACGTCAATATACTATTTTATAAAAATAATTGTATACACGCATAGTTATATAGGGTGTTTCGAAATTCGTGCGAATAGCTTTAAGAGGCTATAGAGGGTTGTTGGGTGGACAATTTGAGATAGGATACTTATGGTCCTAGAGTGCAGACTTTTCTGTAATAGATTTGAGCCAGTGCGCAACTGATAACACCAGTGATATATGGACGCAGTTTCCGCACTGCCAACACGTCAGAGGAACTGCCAAAATGCAGGGGAAGAGACGTAGTGGTGGTGTGACGTCAGCTCCGTCAACTCTGACCGCCAAATATGCTCCCGAACGAAAGGCAGGTTAGCGTGTGACCTCACCGCGCTGATTTCTGCTGCCCAAGAGGAAGGGAATACCCAGTTTGTGTTGGGGTTCCGACAGCGTAGGAAAGACAGGAAACGTATCGGGTATTAATATGAACAGCTTACATCTTGGGTGACTGCTGACTGCTTTAATTACTCAATTGGTCACAGTTTATAAATAATTACATTTTAGCTCTGTGTTATGACAAAATGTATAAAACTACAACTCGTAGTTTATCTGAAGGTCAAGCATGTTATAAAGTAAATGAAATGAAACATAAAGTAATTTTCTCTGCAAATTAGAGGGGGCCCATTCAGAACAAAATTACGTGGACATTTTCGGATACTTTCTGTTTCGTTTTACTTTAACTAGTTTATCAATGTTAGGACGTAATGCCTGGGAAATTCGTAATCGAAGGCTGCATGTTAGATTTTGATATGACAAGATACTTCGGTGTTTGGACCTAGCTAATTTGATAACAAAAAAAGTTGTTCGCACACATATGTCGAGCCAAATATACACAATGTCCATGCGGCAAGTGAATACAACCTCATAAATCTGGTTTGGGGTACATTCTTGTGAAAATAGCCAAGTCTTTCTTGTGTGTATATTTGTTCTTCAGTAAATCGCCACAATGTAAATTTAACAGTCTCATTTGGTACGGGGCAGCTACATTGTCATGAGTGCGCTACACCTGACTGAACCCTCAGATTCTGTACTCACAGCGCCATTTATATAGGTAACTTGGTACTACATGGCTCTTGCCTGACGTCACACGCACTGCAGGCCTCGCTCCCGGCTGAAATACGTCACAACTCTCGAAGCTGCCTTCCTCTGGTATAAGTGTGTGCCTCAGTGATACCTAACTTAAGGATTTCTCAAGCTTGAGGCGCAACATTCAACTTCAAGCCCTTCTTCTTTTTTATATTTTGTAATTTTTTATTGTCTTTTTTCAAATTGATTGTGAAGGATGTGAAATACTTCTGCATTTGTTATTAGCGCTATCAGATGTAATCAAGTAAGTCAAACAATGAATTCTGAACAAGAATGTACAACATAACATAGTTTAATGCTCTAAAACTATTTATGAGTAATCAGAATGTTTTACGGAGGCGACCATCACGTTATTGTTGTTGCCGTGTTTAAAAGCATACGCTATATCATACCCTGAATTTTCTTATATCCATGTGACGGAATATATATTACTACTTCTTTTTTACAACTTTTTTATCTTTAACTAACCTCTACTTTTAATTCAATAGCACTTAATGTAGCAGCAGTCACCTTCAGAAAGTAACAAACGTCTAAGCATTGCAGCCACATTGTGCAAACAAGAATGCAAACAAATACACGAATTTCTTAAGCATATTGCTTGATAAAACCACGTGTAAAGAGGATTTTATTGTACTAAACCTAACTGCTTTTTCGTTGCGGTTATTCAGACATTAAAATTACTATTGCTCTTCGCATACGCATTCCCCTTTCATCTTAAACACACAAATAAAAAGTAAACCTCTTTTACAGAAGGACTCGAACACAAAACTATATGACTACTATCCGTGCGAGTGACAACATATGCCTTCATAGATATATTTGGCCTTTTCCAGATGTATAGCAGTGCTACCTCAAGTTTCACTGGCGCTTCCCAGAAGGAAAATATTTCAGAAAATCACAATTCAAATTGGAATACGAGTAGGATTTTGACTGATATTTGCCTTGATTAATAGCCCATTTTTTTCAAATCGTAAGCACAGTAGTGTATTAATCCCAGGTCATGGTATTACAATTTGTACGTTCCTGTTGGAAATCTACTCGTTTGATTTGCATGATTACATTCAACAGTAGCGGTAATGGTGGTATTGGTGATGCTCTACAATAATGTTTCTTTTCATATCAGGATCGCCATAAATTACACTCAGCTTACTCTTTAGTGCCATAAAATAAAAAGTGACCAAATTTTCACAATTGCAAATGCCTCCTCCAGGTATTTTTTATTTGAAATTAGATAACTGTGCATAGTTCAGAAGACAGAGGAAATGTAGCTTTGAAATTTCCCTAAGTATTGTGGACGCTTCTTAACTGCTTAGCTCTTAGCGTGCCCTTCTGTAAGAGCGTAAAAGACGATTAATTTTGTTCAGAGCTCTCTTTATCAGACCTGAGGTTCTGTAGGGCCGTAAATCTGCGGAAGAAGAGCACCAGCTTTACTTCACTTCCGAAGGAAGCCATGCTAAGGATTTTTACGCCGACAAAATCCACCGCTTGCGCCGGGTTTGAATCCGCTACCTCTGGTACTAGAGGCTAGCATGTTAGCAGGACGAAAAATATCTGAGATACGCTTTGCCCTACGGTATAGTTTCAGAAAACAATCGTCTGTAATTCGAGTATCAGTGCAGGTGCCGGGGACAAGACAAGTTGAGCTATCGTTGCTTGAAGATCACTGTCACTATCATTTACTTTCTCCTATAAGTTCAAATACATTTCTTCGTGTCATTTGAAGTTTTAATTTTTTTACCATTGTCTCAAATATTCGAAAATGTTAGTGTTTCTTCACTGTCCGAACTAAACGACTTTGGAAATTTCATATAGTATGAGAAACAGTAGGAATTACCTGTCTCACATGTACAGACAAAGTATGAACTCTCTTTGTTGATTTAAAGAAGAATGTTCCAAAACAGGCGAGAAATATAAAGAAAACTTTAACTTATGTGATAAAACTTTGCGACAGCAAACAGCGACAGCACAAAATGTAACTGATCTGCATAGCGAATATTGCAGAATCACAATGCGCTCTCACAAGGAACTATCACTATGCTCATACCTGTATTCCCTTGAGAGTTTGATAGGATCATCTCTGCTCTATATGGGGCTTATGTACCAAAAATCTGCTGTGGAGTAGAACCGCAACGCCTAAAACTGAAGCCTGAGAAGTGCCAGAGTACAACACTTGCAAGCAGCTGCTGGACATCCCTCGTAAGCTCTGTGCCGGCACTCCTTACGTATGCCTGTGTAGATCGCTTTCCGTAGTAGTAAACAAACATTCTCGTACAATGCTGTGTTACTATGCCTATATGTTGCTACGTATTCTGGACTCATTTTCGGATACTTCCAACCCGATTTTTGGCACACAGGCTTCACATAGAGCAGAGATGATGCCTTCAAACTGTCAAGCGTATACAGGTATGGGCATAGTGATAGTTCCCTTGTCATCTTCGACTAAAGTATATTGTGTTCCCCGCCATGACACACACACACACACACACACACACACACACACACACACACACACACACACACACACACACACACACACACACACACACATACACACATTATGCCTCTCTCCCTCTCATACGTAGCAGCGAAAATAAAAGTGCATAAAGTGAAACAAAGTATTTGAACAAAATTACAACAGTTCATATCTCAATATGGTGAGAAAGTGTTTTCGACTGATGTAAAATACTGTGGTGGATTGTGTGACATGTCTTAGGATTAAAAAAAGTAGCTGGGTATAATATATTTGTTCCATTTGAATAATTTTTGGGTGAACATTTGTGAGTCATTTAGAATCAGATTCAAATGATGTCCATTTTAAACCTGCTTCTCTTGTATCATTGAATTAATAATTCGTTTTTTAAGGCTTTGGTGATTATATGAGTTCTTTTTTATTTGAAAATGTTCATCTAATATTCATTGTACATTGCAACTCAAGGTGCATAAGCAGGAGTAAAAGAAAGTGTGTGAAAATCACCATATACACACATTCTCAATAAAACAAGAAACATCTAGAATATAAAATTATATAGTTCAGCTTCCTTCTTTTGTGCATTTTACTCTTGAATAAATAGGTCATAGTCATAAACTCACTCTCTAATATATTTTATAGGTGGCATTTTACCTCACCATGTTGTTAGGTTATATTTTTTGCGTTGTAGTTATTTTTGTTCATAATAGCATATTTTCTTTTGAGTTTACGGCGAGTTTGTTTTGAAAATTCTAGCGCTAAGTTTATTTATTTATTATAATTAGCAAGTTGTGAGAAGTATGTCAATAAAACATGCTTTGAAGGTTTTGCGAAATGTTGGTTTGTTACTGAAACAAAAATAATAGTTAATTTTAATTTTATTGTCTTAGTTTTGCTGCACATTGTCGGCATTTTAGTAAACGTAATTATAATCGGCAGTCCAGTGGGGCTTATTGATGCTTGGAGATAGCAAACACATTTCCAGATTTGCCTAATAGATCTCCCCTCCCCCCCTCCCATTTCTTTTTACTTATGCTGTTAGTAAACAGCGTAGATCTATCCATGTGCTGTTAAAGATTATACAAGCCCGCCGTTGCATATTATACCTAATCCTATTAATTCATTTGCGGCTACAAGTTCCGTAGGTAAGTGCAGGGTGGATGGCCAGTGCACACAATATGATTACTCTGCTACCCTTGCTAGGTGCATCCACAAGGATACCCACAGCAGTCGATCTCACGTTGAGAAAACACTTTTCTTCTTATGCTTGGTTCCAAGATTTAGCCCAGTGCTGTCACATTTTCACATCTTAATTCCATAGAATTTTTATAACTAGCACTACCTTCATTTGTTCTAACATTATTTCTTTAATTTAGCATTGTTTTCCTCTCCCTCGACCTTCTCGCCTATTCTGTGCAACGTTTATATATGTGATGTTTTGATAGCCGATCTAAAAACGTTCACAAGACTTTATGGACAATTCACATATATTATGTTATTCGTGTTAAACGTGTTCTTTTACCTACATTGTGTTACTAACGATAAGAACCATTTCTAATCAAGGAAGAATTGCTTAGTTACAAGCTTGCAATATGCAGGCATTCAAATTATTATTCTTGGTTAGAAAATCTCGCAATGGAAAGAAAGGGAGATAATTGCAAACTTTAAAGCATGTCAAATTTGAAATACAGACAATACTATGAAGAAACTTTTGGTACAAAGTTTATCACATTTTCCCTGCGTTAAGCTTTTGCTTGTTTCTTATGTTATTCTAATTATACACGAAGGAACAACAGAAGGCTACAGTCCACAGAAGCGCGGAATTCTGACCATTCCAGTCTCGAAGATCCGTCCCACTGCTGGAGTTGACTATAGAGTGTCATGAACGTCTTGTCACCCGCCTCCGTAATGTAGATGGTAGCGAGTCTGCCTCACGTTCAAGAGGTCCCGAGTTCCAATCTCGGTCAGGGTGAGTTACCTGGATAAGGTTTTTTCCGGGGGTTTTCCCTTATTCTTCAAGACGAATGTCGGCTAACTCTAAGCTCCATGGATCCTGGACTCATTTGAGCATCATTTCACCCATTTCATTCGCCGTCCGATATGACTTGACGTTGGAGGACGTAAATTACAACAAAAAAGTCCTGTCGAACAAGGTGCCCTCTGGTGACCACGGAGAGTACCGTGCCATCTGTCGGGCACCGATATACACCATAAAGCCTAGAAGTACACTTAAAGATGAGAAGTAATGGAAATCATGGTAGATGTAAACTTGGCTCCGCATTGCCTTACCGACTAAGTAAAGCAGGAGACACTCAACGTCAAATTGGGCGGTTGGCAGGTCAAATCCGGAAACTTCGGAACCTGTTACTGCGGAGCTATCTCGCTCGGTAAAACTTTCTTCTGCTTCTTCTTCCGTGGCACTACAGTCCATATCGGACCAGGGTCTGCCAACCGAACTGCCGGCCTCACGCCCGCATACGCAAGGTAGAGGTGGGCGATCATCCATCCGATATGGGGAAGAGATGTGGTCAGCACATCGACATCCCCAGCCGGAAAGTTGGCTTTCATGGCCAGGGTCGCTTACCTATCGTAGCTCCTCAATTTCCTCATGATGCTGAGTGGGCACTGGTCCTATACCCGGGACTTAAAATCCGCACCTCCAAGGGTGGGATCGAACCCGGGCTGCTTTCCCTGGCAGGGAACCAAGGCAGGATACCTTAGCCCACTACGCCACTGCTCAGGACTCAGTGAAACGGTTACATTAACAAAATAGAAATGCAAACCTTTAAGATGAACAACATCAATTTAGGAAAGAAGCTAATTTAAATATATGACTTCACTAAAACTTAATTTTCTGTTGAATCTTCTTTAACAGAATATAAATAGCGGAGGAAGTGTAACTCGGACATTAATCACCTTCTCTGGATGCGATAATCTGCAGTCAAATTGCCGTTATTTGGGTGCAACGTGTTCTTAGAAGCCATTCACCAAACATTATTTTTATTTGTATTTCATGTCTAAGTAGAAGACAACTATAACTCACTATGTGTAACAAATGAGTTATTCGGTCACATTAAACCGAGAAGACTGTTACGGTATCTTAAAGCATCAGTTTTTATTTCTCTGGTTCAACAAGAAAGGGAAGTTAGTAATATGTATTCTATTATTAATCTAAACATTTTACAGAAATTTTCACTGTTTAAATTTACTTTCTCTACAGCTTAACTATGAAGAAAATTCTAGAGCACTCTAAATTTCGATATCCAGGTTTCACCGAAAATTCATTTTTTGAGGCTCTCTTAACATAAAAAAGAGGGTTTAGATTAATACATGTCCATGCCTGCGTAACTGAGAAAGGGGAGTTGCCGAAATTCCACATTTTATATTAAAATAACGTTTAAGGTTACCAGGCGGATACGTCCAAGGCTAAAATACTGTGTATGTGGACATTGTTTCGTTATTTCTGATTCCACAAAATAATTCAATTAAAATATACTAATGCCCGATTTCACCAAACAGATGTTAAAATCGACGTTAGCAAATGTAACGTAACAATTGTCGCAGCGCTAACACTAATGTTAACTTTCTTGCATTTCACCAACCTGTTTTCTGAAAATGTTAACAAACTGTGTTAACGCCAAGAAACTTGTATCACAGCTATAGAAGGCTATCGATGAATCGTATTATTTTCTGAACGTACTGCGATGCGCTTTTGTTTTAATTTTCGTCTACACAAGCTGAAAAATGGCGGATGAACAAAATCATAAATAAAGCGGTGAGACAAATTTCTCATCGATGGAGAAAGAATTGTTAATTGAATTGGTGACGAAGTGTAAGGATATCGTGGAAAATAGAGTACGGATGCAGTGAATGTAAAAGAGAAAGATGTCACGGGGAAAATATCGGAAACGAATTTAATTCAAATGCATGTCACTACTACAAGCACCAAACAACTTCGTCAGTATTACGTAAATTTAAAACGAGGTGTGAAGGACAAGTACCTTACACGTTTCAAGACGGGAGGTGGACAGTGTGTTATCCACATAATTCAGTGAATTATAAAATCGCAAAATAATAAATACTTGAAGCAAAGGCGAGATCGGCATATTCCTTTCGATGCATATTCTAACTCAGTATTACGTAAATTTAAAACGAGGAGCGAAGAAGGACAAGTGTCTTGAACGTTTCAAGACGGCAGGTGGACAGTGTATTATCCATATAATTCAGTGAATTATAAAATCGCAAAGTTATTAATACTTGAAGCTAAGGCGAGATCGTCATATTCATTTCGATGCATGTTCTAACTCAGTATTACGTAAATTTAAAACGAGGAGCGAAAAAGGGCAAGTGACTTGAACCTTTCAAGACGGCAGGTGGACAGTGCATTATCCATATAATTCAGTGAATTATAAAATCGCAAAGTTATTAATACTTGAAGCAAAGGCGAGATCGGCATATTCCTTTCGATGCATGTTCTAACCTCTCTTGTACTTCCGCAGTAACCTTCATGGCAACATGTTTCGACAGTCTATACCTCCGTAAAAAATGTTCTTCGGATAGCTCCTCAAAATCATTTCTCCTCATAGGCCGTACTCTATTACGAATGCCATTTAGACGGTCTTAAATATAGCAAATCGACATCAACAGCTAAGCTCATGCTCGCCATCTTGACTATTTACAATTGTTAAGGACTTAACATCAGAAATTTGGCTTGTTAGTTTAACAAGAGATTTAACACGAGTGTTACGCTAACACTTGTTGACGAAATGCAATTTTTGTTTTAACTATTGTTAAACTCGTATTAAGCCTTAACATCTGTTGGTGAAATCGGGCATAAATGTTCGATATATTAAAATAAAAGGTAAATTTCTGCGAGTAAAATGTGACGTTCTGTTTATGTAAAAAATTTCATATTATCTTGCATAACTTGGAAATCCACAAATACATCAAACGTTTAAGTCAAGAAAAATCGAGAGTACGTTACAGTTGTCTCTAGTTTCACAAACTGATATACGTTACCTTTCGTAACTTTTCAAATATATAAGGTAATATTTCTGAATGAGATCAGCGTAACAAATTTTAGAATTTAAAAAATCCATCAAATAAGAAAAAGAGACTGTCGTAACTAATGAAAGTAGTACTTCATTTCTAAAAAATAATTCGGGTAAAGATTTGTTTTTTGTTTTTAATAGTTATGAGCTGATAAGATGGCATTTACAACCAGAATACGGTGTAAATATCTTTACCCACTTCTTTATCAAGATTCTTGCTGATTGGTCGTCATATAACAATATTAAAAATGACTGACAAGCTTTATGTTTATGCTTCCTGATTTTTCTTGAATGACGCAACTAGTAAGTTTTGTAATGCTACAGCATTGCACTTCATCGACAGCGGCTCCTTTCATAAATTACACTAATAAAGTAAAACTTATGCTTACCTTTCGTTATAAAAGGGTATTAAAGTCTAACCAAGCCTTCCAAATTTTGAACACTAACGTATTTCTGCAGCCCAGATTAAAATAAAATAAGATGAAAAAAACCTGGTCCGGAAACTTCTAATTTATCGAGCGTATGAAAAATATTTCCATAAACGCCATTTTTAAGTATTCCTCAGAGATAGTAATTATGTTGATTTAAATGTTCATCGTTCATACCAGTCAAGTGTACAACGTTAAAAATATATAAAATAGACCATAAACTGTCGGTCACATGACTTTTGCTACTCTTGTACAAACTATTGTTGCAAACCTGTATTCCTTTATCTGCTTGAAGTCATTGCTAATTTTCTGCAGTATATGGCAGAGCGTTCTGGCGTATTGACCTTCAGAGACATAACGCTACATTCGCTTGTTATTTTGTGTACTAGAAGAGCGAAATATTAGTAACTTGGTATATAGTATTAACACTAAAATTGGGCACTTGGGAGTTGTGTGTCTAATATGAAAGTCTAGCCAATTAATTATTATACTCAAATGTAAATTACAATCGCAGCCGCCTGTTTGTCGCTTGACACAAAAGGATTTTGATTTCCTCTTCTTTCTCCCTGTCACAACATTCAGATTATAGTATTATTTTCATTAGGTCTTCCGGTGTATAACCTGCCATGTAATTATTTGCTGCCGACGTTTCGCAGGTCTTGTGGCCTACTTCTTGTGCTATTTGCGAAGAAACCAGCTGTGCATCTTAATGTATATTCTTCGCAAATAGTCCGAGAAGAAGTAGGCCACATGACCTGCGAAACGGCGGCAGCCCATAATTATATGACGGCATACACCGGAATACGTAATGAAAATAATGGACACCGGCCGTGGAAGCCTTCGCAGACATTTAACAAAAGTTATATGATTTCTTGCGCTTGCCGATGTATGATACTTTGCTGTTCAGAAGACATGATTGCATCAATACAGAGTGTCATATACTGGCTGGCCGTGTATGTGCAATAGGCTCACGTAAACAACTCCGTTGTTACACATATTTTCCGATACGCTTCCACGCTTTGCCATGTAGTAGTTGCGAGGGTAATATGGGAATACAGTATTCTTTAGCGATAGTCATTTTTTTTAATTTATGTCCTCCAATGTTGTGACATCGGATGATGAATGAGATAAGTGAAATTATGCTCAAATGAGCCCAGGTTCCATAGTGCTTAGAGTAACCCGACATTCATCTTTCAGATTAAGGGAAACCTTATCCAGGTAGCTCACCCTGATCGAGATTCGAACTCGGGACCTCTTAAACCTGGAGCAGACACGCTACCATCTCTTTTGAGGCGAGGCAAAAGAAAATAAAAAATTGCTCGCTGTATGATGGATTTGAAATTCCGTTCTCTTTTCATGGTCAAGAGATATAAAAAAGAATAACAACTTCCTTTTTTCTAAAAAAAGTATAAGTATTGTCAAATGTAGGTAAATGACAAAAAATATCCCTTAAAATGGCTCACTCTACAAAAAGAAGAAAGGTACCTATAAGAAACAAATCGTATATTTTAACTAGATCTTCATTTTCTGTGTAGTCTTGTGTAGTCTTGTGCAGTCTTGCCGGTTACAAAAGTCGTCCTGAATGAAGAGGACTTCCCAAAACATTCCCATAACATTCAAAATATACATTTCATTTGTATGTAAATATGAATAGCATATGGTATTTTATTCTTATTAACCATTTTTGAGAAGATAAGAACTCTAAAAAAGTGCTGCATGCAAATGATAGTCTGGATTGGAGGATTTTCTTTTGAAAATTCTTGGTGTAGCATACTTAGAAGCTGCTGAACTTAGTACCAGTTGGTATTTAACGGACTCTTCGTTTTTGAGTTATGCTGTTTACACACACTCATACAAACTGCTCTTTTTTTTTAAAAAAAAATCCTTTTTATAAAAAATAGAAAGAGAGCGTGAGAGAGAGAGA
>CM060948.1:270091517-270136517 GCA_030765055.1 Mantis religiosa
GAGAGAGAAGAGAGAGAGAGAGAGGAGAGAGAGAGAGAGAGAGAGAGGAGAGAGAGAGAGAGAGAGAGAGAGAGGAGAGAGAGAGAGAGAGAGAGAGAGAGAGAGAGAGAGAGAGAGAGAGAGAGAGATGAGAGAGAAGAGAGAGAGAGAGAGAGAGAGAGAGAGAGAGAGATTTGCGCTGAAATCTGATATCGGTTATTGGGTGCGATGCAATATTTCCGCTGTTTACTATACGTGTTAGAGAAAATGAAAGGCGTAATGCGTGGTAGCAATTTTCTTGAATTTCTGTCCATTTTACGCGTGACTTCTTTCTAGCAAAATGCATTATCTATAATATATGCAGTTAATACAATCAACAGAACAGTCCTGGCGGTCGTCATTTTCATTGCCAGGTAAGCACATTGTACCCAGCAGTGTTAAAATAGCAGTAGTTTGGCTATTCACCGTGATACCACCCTTTCTAAAGTAGATGTTGAGTTAAACAAATAGAGCCCGCCTGGGTAGCGTAGATGGTAGCGTGTCTGCTTCATGTTCAAGAGGTCCCGAGTTCGAATCTCGGTCAGGGTGAGTTGCCTGGATAAGGTCTTCTCCGGGGGTTTCCCTTATCCTGCAAGACGAATGTCGCGTACTCTAAGCTCTATGGACCCTTGGCTCATATGAGCATCATTTCACCCATTCTTTTCATCGTCCGATATGACAACGTTGGAGTATGTAAAATTACAATAAATAAATAAGAATAATAAAAAAAAATAGTCTGCTTTTCATGTGTATGGCATATCTATCTAGAGAGATATAAAGAACTGGGCACTGGGAAATACAGTTTTAAGTTGATGGACACTTTTAATATCCCATTTCATAACATACATATTTATTTAGTATATTGAAATTTATATTCTGTATTTATAGTTTATGAGAATTCTATTTGATAATCCAGGATTAAGTCTCTCATATTACTGTAAAATTTAATGTAATACTCATTTTTATAAAAAAAATGATAATAAATGAAAACCGAACATTTGGTTACGCTATATTAAACTATTCTTTATTTTAATGTAAATTATGCAATCACCCGTTACTTAGCATCAGAAATCTGGAGTTTAACATTAAATATATTCCAACAAACACCAGCAAGCAACGTTGAAGTCATCATAAGCAAACTATTTTCCTCCTGCATTAGGTATCTTGGCAGACATCTGTAGTTCCATTTTATAATAATTAGACTGACATCGCACCTAAGGTGTTCACAGTAGTAAAACGGGACCATCTCTCATCACGTGATTTACTTTATGTAGGGAAGTTTATTCTGATGTCTCTAGTTGGCTAAATTTAGTAATGAATTTCTGCTGGATGAAAGTGGGGGTAGCAACAAACTCTACTCCAAGCAATGAAGGATACGGTCGCGCAAACCTCCAATAGGAATCGATTCATATCTAAAACGTAACGAATCAGAGACATCATGGAGTAAATACCTGATAGGAGATGGTTTCGCTTTGCGGCTGCGAACCTTTCAAGTGCTATGCGGGCTAATTATCAAATGGACCATACTTAGCGACGGTCATTCTTCCTTCAACGGTATGTACTTTTGTTATTATTTAGTCTTAAATAGATATTAAAGCAGTGATATTAGGGTTATGCTTCATTTTATGTTACTTGCATTAGACCAATTGGTGAACAATTTTGATAGAGTTATTCTCATTCATTGATGCAATGCATATCTTCAATCAAGGTAACTGCAACAAAATGTGCTGCTCGAGTTTCTATCTATATG
This sequence comes from Mantis religiosa, assembly GCA_030765055.1. Classification (NCBI taxonomy): domain Eukaryota; kingdom Metazoa; phylum Arthropoda; class Insecta; order Mantodea; family Mantidae; genus Mantis; species Mantis religiosa. The sequence goes on from CM060948.1 coordinate 270,093,286, forward strand.
TTTTAATTCCAGATGGAAAGATAGATATACAATTCTGTTAAATCAAATTATGTTTTATGCTCATCAGCGTAAAGTGATACTGTTACTCGCATTACTCAAGCCACTTTCTCTCCGATATAACGTTTTCTAATCCATTTAATTGCCTTTACTTATAGAGTGAAATTAATTAGAGTTTACAATGAAATTTACAATTCTGCACTGTAGTGTTAAGCGTTATACATATTTTTTTCGGGACAAATTGCTGGGCAGCTAGGGAAAGGTTTCATTGAAATTAACACCAGGTAAGCTCTGGGCTCACCAGTTCTCTGATTTCATTAATTCCATGTAGAGTCATCACAGCTAATGGATGTTAAAACTATATGCATTACAAATTTGTATGTTATATTGACTTTAATCGAGGTAATATTTTGTAGAAATAGTTCCGTTACACATTTCGTTGTGTGTATAAAAGTGTAATAAATTCTGAAAGTCACGGGTCGCTACATTCTGGTCTGGTAATTCCATGTATGGCATATGAGAAACAAAAGAATGGTGACCAAGTGATACGAAACATTAGTGTTGGGAAAATGAAAGCAATGCCAACGAATGTTTCGAAAGCAGTTAATGCTTATATCGTTTGACATGGTGTGTTTTAGTGAAATCGTGTTTCATGTTGTTAAGTTTTTTTATCTCTTATGTTTCTGTTAAGTATATATCTATACATTTTATTGCTAGGGAAACTTATGATCGTTTATTAAACATTCTAGGAACCATTTTGAAAAGTCAAACATAACGTAAATACTTTCATGTAAAGGCTAATATCAAGTGCAGATATTTTTGGAAAAGATTTGTGCCGCATCTTTGGAAGATACACTATTTTTATATTTCGATTTTGAGTTACGCTTTTCACACACACACACACACACACACACACACACACACACACACACACACACACACACACACACACACACACACACACACACACACACACAAACACATTTTATTGGAGGTCAAAATAACCGCTGAAGTGTTCGATGAAATGCTTCAGTTCCTCTGTTATAGGTACGAGGGAGGGAAAGTAAAAATTAACACGTTTGCCTCAAAGTTCTTCTATTTCATTGGACGATTTCAGTAGTTTCTCGGTATGCTTGATTCGATTTTTACTATTTTCTCGGCCACCTTCACCTGCTCCTCGCATACCGATTTCTTCAAGCTGCGAGGAAAATTGCATAGCTGCCTTTGTGTTCCATCTGTTTGAATAAATTACTGATAGTGGACCTCAGTTGCGAATCGCCTCCAAGCACCGTTGTTTTCAATGGTACTATTTGATAAGTTTATACAGTTTTGAGGATCCTGGGAATTTGAGCCATTCAGTGATGCCGAGCATATCACTTTCTGGGAAATTTCTGGTCTTTGAGTAGATACTATTTATTGTATTATGTAGTCGAAGTATCCAGTACTTACTTGACTTCATGGAGAGACTATGAGATTTACTTGTACGTAGTGTCTTCCGGTTGTACATCATATTTAATATCACCTGAGTCATTATGTTCGATAAGTTTTTTCAGGTGGTTAAAAAGAGGTAAAATATTTTTGTCCAATACTTGCTGTTTAAAACGACTTAAAATGTATAGAATAGTCTGTTAATGTTAGTTTTTTGTGTTTTTACAAACCTGTGGAACATTTTCAATTCTTGTAAAAAAACAATATTTTATCTTTCTAAATCAAATTTCATTATTTTAAATAAATATTATCAAATATAATGTTGAAGTTGAAAAACAGGAGTAGATTAACTGTGGGACATAGTTCACAGGAACAGTTGATAGACGGAAAGGATTGAAGGAGATAAAATAATTTGCAAGTAAATAAGGATCAGCTTTCAAATAATGTTTTCCAAAAGTAATCTTATTACTCTGGTACATATAATTTCCACTTTGCTTTGTGCTCTTGTTAAATTACTAATTAGGTTTTCCGTGGTTTATTTATATGTTGGTGAACGTGTAAGACCGTGAAGTATCGAAATCATGGTATGAAATAAATATGAGTGAACTCTGCATTGCGCATGCAACGTGATACAATTTACATATAATTAATGGTAAGCAATTTTTCGCTTACACTACTACTACTATTTATTTCCTCACTACCTGATCTATTTTTACTCTGCAGATTTCTTCTCAAGTCGTTTGGAGTTCCAAATTTTATCCACTTATATAAAAAAGAATAGGATACATGACATCCCGAAAATTAATGGGTTGGATCAAATGTTGTGAATTTTCAAGAGTTCTGCGTGCAAAATAAAATGCTTTGGCAATACGTTTAATGTTAATCCATAGAGAATTATGTGCTCTACAAAATAGTGTATTGAGTTTTTGTATGCTTTATAGTGTTTGCTCTGTTCGGGTCATTAACATAAAGTGTGAAGTCTACGAAGTAAACGCAGTAAGCAAGTATCGAACTGCTCTTTGTATACTTTACACTTCAGTTATTTCCCTAAAAACGAACAGTATAAAGCATACAAAAACTAAACACAACACTTCGTAGAGGACATAATTCTCTGTCGAATAACATAAAACGCATTGCCAAAATATTTTATTTTGCACTAAAATCTTTCGAATGAAAAAACACCAAGGCTAATCTACTGACCTATTACTAATTCTTTTTTCGAACTAATTTCAGTAATGGTATTTTTGTTTTCTTTCATGTGTGTACTTTCTGCTCAGTATTTAACGAAATCGTGGCAACTGAGTAATAAACGGAAAATATTAGTTAATGATTTTCTTGGCCATTGGAATGCTTCATTTGTTGCTAATGACATTTCAGGTTTTGCGCTGAAACCTCATTTCACTCACCAGGATGTTTCATATTTAGGATAGTTGCTTTCCTTTGCAGGTTGGACACAGTGGAACTGTTGGTGCGGACACACCCTGAGTTAATTCAACCCTACTCCAGAGGCCAGTGTAATCTGTTCCGACACACGCCACTGCACCTGGCCAGTAGAAACGGGCACAAGTAAGTTTATTATACCTATTTATAAAAAGTAGGTTAACCCTATTTTGCTATCTGTGATGTGTGTTTACCCAGTGCAATTCATCATAGGGAAAGAACAGTGGCGGAACAAAATAGATATCGAATTTGAGGATTGGATTGTTCGGAGGAGATTCGGCACCTCGACCAGACTGGTCTTTTGTACCTACGCCCCAAGTATGGCACCCCCGGGAGGGAGGATGAGGTGAGAGGAGACAGAACGCGGCCGACCCCAAGGAGTCACTACAGTATAGAGGTTGGAGATCCTACACTTTACTAGATACAAACTCCCCGGCGGTCCAGGACAATCGTCGTCCCACCTATCGTGGCGCCGGAACAGTCATGAAGCCGTTTCGGAGACCGGAGGTCGTATCCCCTCCCCCAAGAGCAAGGAAGATTCCAGGCCGGCTCGGAGACCGGAGTTCGTCCCGCCAGAGGAGAAAGTGTTCACTCGGAGCATATCATCATGCTATGCACAGCCGAGACACCCGCCGACACGTTATCCTGAAAGAAACCATAAGATGAAATGATAATGGAGATGAATTGGAGGGACAGGAAATTCAGAGGATGTATATAATTAACCTACCCAACATTCGAAAACTGGGTCAGGTAGATCGGCTGCGGAATGGAACCCCCCATCGGCCACAGACGAAACTGCCTGAGCCATCCCTCTCGGTAATTCGAAAAAAAAAAAAAAAACATCTAAATATTTGCAAAGAGCAGTTCATATTTATGGAATCCGGATTAATAGCACAATAGATCTCTTGCTTCTTCCTTCTCTTCTTCTTCTCGGCCTTGGTGTCACAAGTTCTATCTCAGAAATATGTCACTGTACTTATGATGTGCACGTTTTATCACGTTTGCTGATATTTCTTTGCCCTATTCTATAATTTAGCAACCTTACGAGGATTCGTTTGTATTTAATCTGTATAAATAAAACGGCTATTAATTTGTTTTATTTGTTTAACTCCAATGGTCATATCGACGACCGTTGGAACACATCGAAGCTGTTAACTCGTATTTGTTGGGTTTTAAACATTAGATCACGCACGCATTCGCACTCTCATTCATACTTCCAGACTCAGGCTCGGGAGAAGTTGGGAAATCATCCTGGCAGGAGAAAAATCCCAACCTCCGCCGGGAATCGAACCCGGGACCCCTCGCACAGCAGGTAGGTGCTGTACCGACTGAGCTATGGGGCCAGTCTTTGTAATTTATTACCTTATTAAAAAGCGCTGCCGTCTCTCCGCTGACCTGAGCAAGTATAGAGCTGAGATTTGATGTATAGGATTGAAATCGTAGAAAAGTAAAGATAATTAGACTCAGAGGACGGACTCCTAAATATCTTTAGGATTGTTTAATCACACCACTACAAAAAGGAGTTGATATTTTTGACCGACGAGTGTAAACATATACCCAATGTTATAGCCGCAATTTGAACTAAGGATCTTCGTCTTTATATGTCGTTGCTGTAACCATCGTACCCTAGCAACATCCCTTACGACAAAGTATTTTCCGATTGACTCACAGTTTTTCATGTAAATATAAGGTGCTCTCCGTACAGTCGGAGAGTCGATTGTTTAAAATGTTTTCACAAATTAAAAGAATTCTAAAGCTACCATTAAAAGTAAGTAAAATCGATATCTTACAAAATATCTTATTATACAATGTAACGGTAAACCTTACAGATGTAGGTTAATTTTTACAATCAAAACTCTATAGTTATGTATGTAATGAAAGGTTATTATGTGGTTAATTATTCGAGCAAGATAGCTCCGTGAAAACGGAAGGTGCCGGCTTCGATTCCTGTCGGCCTTGTGGCTTTCGTGGTTTAACCTCGTTGGTAGGGATTGCTGCTTGTAATGTCATCCACTACAATTTCCTTTCCTCCATTTCGCTTCCTTCTTTCTTTGTGATGTTTCTAGGTTTAGTAAGCTATGGTGCCTGGAGATGCTAGCTCAAAGGAACACGGACACCAGAGAGCTATTGCGTTTCTGCAGCCTGTACCCTCCTGTGGTTTCTGCGTTTCATTCCTTCCTAGAAGATCTATGTAGGTTTAGAGCACGATGTGTCCCTCTTGGTTGTACAATCTATATCGGTATACAATATCGGATAGTATTTCTTCAATGAGAAAACAAGTGAAGGAATGAAATAAGCATTGTCAAAAGCACTGCTTGAGGACGTCATTTGTTTGAAGTGGATTCAAATTTAAGCGTCGGTAATACGCGGAATCTGCCAAAAATGTACGATTTGTGGAATTGTTTCTCAGGATACATGTATGAATGTACCTGAAATGTAATGTCATGTATACATTTACCGTCTTGTTTTTCGTTTGATCAACGCTTAACTGGTACAATCGCTGCTATGCCAACACTTCACGGGGTGAAATTTCAGCCACCATTATGTATATCTTTGCACGTTTTAACTCATTTGTATAATGCGTGCTAGGGAAGCCCTTTTATTCTTAAACTACCGGCTAGCGGACTTTGCACGGTAACTTTGTAATCTCGAATGTCAATTTAATTTCATTTAATTCCCCTCGTTTTATGAAATGTTTGTACAGTTGCCCATGTGAATGTTATGTGAATCATCTACTTTAGGTAGGTATATAACTTGGCATAGCATTAGTACATTAGTACATGTTAATCTATAGTAAATTCTCGACAATTTATATCAGATTTGTGTATATTATTGATTTTCCCCTTCACAAATGATTTGTGTTTTCTTTTTCTTATGTTCAGTTGTAAAAGCAGTTTATTTCAGATTAATGTCCTCTGAAACGACGTACAACAAAGTATGCATTGGTGTAATAAAATGGAAGTACTGTAATTCATAATACATTTAACTACGGCTGTTTATGGCATGATAAATGGCCAGCAGAGATGTGCGTGTAGAACATAACACTCCGACAGAGATCAGTTTCTTTAAAACGCAGTCGTAAGTGTGAACATATTACCTGGAATAAACACTTAACCCCATGTACCGTACCAACTATTATTTATGACATTGACCTTGGCATCGACATCCCTGACCTAACGAGTTGGAAAATATGATTATGGGCAGCTTTCTGAAGTTGTATGATATCGTGTAGTCAATAGTCTAAGTGCTGGCTAACCATGTAGTATAGATTTAACTATAATGAAATAAAGCAAGATTTAAGAAATGTCGAGTACTACATGATTAAAAATAAGATTTTTCTTCTTTTTTGTAAGTTTTAACCTATAAGCTTTGCCAACTTCTGTTGTATAAGGCGCCATTTTATGATCATACAGTTGAATCCTGTATATAGGTTTGAATAATGGCATGAGAAGATAGACTTGCTAAGTAGTTAATTTTCGTTGCGCCCTATAGTAATGTACTAATGCCCAAATCGTAAATGTTATTTACATAAGTAGACTTAGGACTTTTAGGACTCGGCTTGTACGTGCGCATGCTGTGAGTATGGGAAGAGGGGCGTGGTTTAAATCCAGTAGTAAACAAGGTCGGCTGCCTTAGGGGTATACACATGTGCTAACAAACAGTTTTAATAAAACAGAATATAAATTATGTCAGTGTTTGCAGAATCATTCAGTAGAAGTAGATGTATAACAAAACACATTTTGAATAATAAAGTAAAGTTAATTACTTTTGCAATACAAAATAAATGCTTATTCTTCAACTGTTCAACTTATTACGGTGTATACCAATATACATCTTATACTTTTCGAAGGTGAAGCTCCTTCTTCTGTCACTCAAGCAATATTTGTGGTTGAAAAGGTTCTCTCGATATCAGATGATGTAACAGGTGCTGACATAAAATACTGCAGATCACATTGCCTTGTAAGCACTGTTTCCTTGTGCGCTTGCAAATTATTTGTAATGTTTGCCATTTTAAAATAGCCTGGACTTTTCTCAAGTATGGTTTTCATTTTGTATTTTATTTTATCCTTGACAGGTCCAACAGCTGCTGAGTTTCTGTTGAGCTAGCTCTACTATGGGCCCTATGGCATGAGGCATTTTACTACCCCTCTTTTCTAGCTGAACAATGGTTTTGGAGGCTGGCCCCGTAGCTCAGTCGGTAAAGCGCCTGCCTGCCGTGCTAGGGGTCCCGGGTTCGATTCCCGGCGGTGGGGTGTCTCCGACCAAGATAATTCCCCATCTCCCCCAGAGTCTGGAAGTATGAATGAGAGTGTGAATGTGCGCATGATCTAATGATTATAACCCAACGAATTCGAGTTAACACCTTCGGTATGTTCCAAAGGAGAACGGCCACCGATATGACAATTGAAGTTAAAGGCGGGGTATAAATGGAAGAAGTAAAAAAAAAAAAAAAAAAAAAAAAAAAAAAAAAAAAAAAAAAATGGTTTTGGACAGATCTGAAAAACCGTTTCTGATGAAGAGCAAATTTTCGTGTAATTTGCTTGAAATGAGAGACTGACTATGCTCGTTATCTAACATACTAAGAATTTCAGTAACTATGTCGTAATGATCCGCATAATACATAGCGGCATTTAGCCAGGTGCCCCCAGCGAGTTGTAACCGGCTGAGGAGGTAAAGGGATGTTAAGCGCCGTTTCTTTAAATTTACGTTTTCTGCTTGGAGCTTCCAAATATATATTTCTTACGTTTCCAATGAAACTGCCTACATCACTATAACTTCTGCGAATTTCCTCGGCTACACGATCTTACACAAGTCCTGAAAAAATCGGACTGAGACGGTGACGTTACACTTAGCCCTCATTCTTCCTCGACCTCTGTTCTTGTTAAAATCCTTGCTTGATGTTACTTAATGTTACAGTGCTGTCTCAGCCAGTGCCCTTAATTTCTACATAGCATACCTTGCTTTGGATATTTTCTCCGTTCTGTGTGAAAATATCACATCTTGCTAATTCTTCGTCCATCATGCGTTTACGTGCTTCTGATATTTATGTTCTTCACTGTCAGCGGACAAATCACTGCCTACAAACACTGCAACTCTGGCACTAACGGCAGGGCCTGCAGTGTTTGTACGGCCCTGAGCGGCGTAGTAGGTTGTATTACGTCGCGTAGCATTTAACTGTGTTCTCCCGCGGGGGTCCTAAAAGTCCTAACTCTGTACATAAGCCAAACAATTTGTATGCTAGGGATTGATTTTTGTGCTTTTTAAGTAAGTCACATCGGGCAATGAATAAAGTGGGTGGAATGATTCTCAGACTCTATAGAGCTTTGGATTCTCCCCACATTCATCTTTCAGATTAAGGGAAAACCCCGTAAAAACCTTATCCAGATAACTCATAGTGACAGAGTACTATACGATTGGTAAAAACGTTTCTAGTTGTACTCGGGACCTTATGTACCCTGGGCCTATTTGAGAATCATTTCGCCAATTTCATTGATCGTTCGATATGACTTAACTCTGCAGGACGTAAATTAAAATTAAAAGGTTTAAAAAATAACTCCGCTTATCGCCACCTCGCAGCTGCATTAACAAAGAACTTATGCAGCTAGAGTGATCATTTAAACCTTTCTAAGGTCAGGGGAAGTATGCTTCCCACTTGCTTTAATCATGTTAGAAGGCTGCGCGAAGCCTGCTGACCACCTCCAGTCTATGCTGGCATCTAGCGGAGGGTTCAACAAAACCAGGAAAAAATTGAGCGCATCCTGGTATCACGTTTATGAGGTCATAAAGTAAACGAAAATGACAGAACCTTGAAGGGGACGTGGCTGTGCCTGCTAGGTTCACAAAGTAATTTATACCAAATCTGTAGTTTTTTTGTTTTTTGTTTTTTGGTTGTTATAATACTTCAAAACATGACAAAAAATTGATACATACGCAAGGATTGTAATGTGTCGACCCTTGTCTTAGAAAGTTCCATGGAAAGTAACTGATGCAAAAAACTACAGGAGCGAAAATGGAGGAGTTTAGTTTAGATTATACCGAAATGTGTATTTTTACTTTTTTTGTAGTTCTGTTATAATAAATAGCGCAGGTGAAATCTGAAAATGTTTGATGTATTCTAAGACTTTTCCCTTGCATAATATTCACTTCAAAATGGGAGATATGCTTCCCACTTAAACTTTTTGAAAATATTAACAATACAACTTTTAAAAACCGTTTATGTAAACTATATTATTAAAATATTATTATGCATATAATTGGAATCATGTCACATTCATAAATTAAAACGGCTCATGAAAGGGTTAAGTTTGAATCATTACAATGAACAGTCCGGAAGAAGAACGTGAGTTTGAATCTCAAACGGCTTTAGTAGAAATCTTAGTAGAACATCTCGTAGTCTTAGAAAAATTTTACTTGCGGAAAATGAGGCATAAAAGCAAGCGCTTTAAAAGAAGTAATGAAAATGTATGCGGTAAAATTTGGTTCTGACTTAACTGAGTCATAGCTAAGAAAATGTTTCGTTATATCTCACATTAAGATATATTACTGCAATATTTTGTGATTGTTTATGGTATTTTGGGTGGCTACTCCAATAATATGTACCAACGTGTGGTTTAGAAGTGTACAATTAATTGTAGCCTTTCCAATGACAGTAAGCATACATTAGATGAATGAAAACACCGCAACAAGTTTACTGATACATTCACCAAATGTTTACTGTGAAAGTATGTAGTTAAATTTCCGTTTCCTGCGATAAGTAGCTATACATTTTATGAGTAGCTTAATCCAGAAATGTTAGTTTTTACATATCCCACAATTTTAATTGTTTTGGATATGGAAGCGAAAGCTGCAATTTTTTCTTTAAATGCGCTGTTGACTTTAGAGCTACACTAACTTTAACGTTGTAGCAAAAGTATAGAGCAACTAAACGGTAGAATTCGTAATTATAAACAGCGATATAAATGCATTCTTAGATTGAAACCTCTTTTAACTATACCGATTTACAGAGTCGATGAATGAAATGATGCACAAACGACTCTGATTTCCTAATAAGTGACATTTGCCTTATGAACATAGACGTATTATCCAGACTAGCTATCGCTACCGATATTTGAACTTGAGAGCTCTTACATGAGAAGCAGGTACATAACCACCACACTAACTTGGTCTTAAGAAACCGTTAATTAAAATGTCTTTCATTATGTGCACACTTTGAAGTTTTTCGGGGGAAAATGTGGCACAAGTATTTTTTAAATTAAAGTGTTTGAAGTTATTTGAAGGCCCTGCATAGTAAGGTTTGCCTAATATATATATATATATATATATATATATATATATATATATATATTAATTTTGATGTTATTACTATAGGGAAAAGCAAAATAATTTCAAAGCTAAAATGTGCAATATACTGAATAACAGAAAAATAAATAAGTAAATAAACACCGACATAGCCCAGTATGTTGTGCAGGACGGCAAACGGATCATTTTGCAAGCAGCAACTCATATCCGGAAACGCATGGTTTGGGCACAGTAAACCATGAAAGTGTTATTTCCACATGTCGTCAAGACAACGAACAAACGGTACGCAGCACAAAACAGTTAAACATTACAAACTGTGTTCAAACTGGGTACCTCCTACCTCAATGCAGAACCTACATCGGCGTCTCTGAGCTTCACTTACATACTCCAATAAGTGTGGTTGACCTTAAAGAATGATAATCGCTCCATGTACTCATGTCACATGCAGTGAGGTCATCCTCTGATGTTACAGGAGTAGCGTACACCATAGTTTTCATACTATCCCACAAAAAATAGTCCAGTGGTGTCAGATCTACTGAGCGTGCTGGCCGTGGAATTGGCCCCTCTCTACCAATCCGTTGATTGGGGTATGTAATGTTGAGGTGATTCCGCACATTTCTTTAAAGAGTGCTGGAGCTCCGTTGTGTTCAGCCACGTTACCTGACGAATGTGTAATGGGACGTCCTCCAATAAGGTAGACAAAAGCACTTTATGAAATGCGAGGTAGATCGGTTCTTTTTCGGAGTAGATAAGGACCAATGATATGGCCAGCAATTATTCCAGCCCATAGGTTGATACTAAACGTGTGTTGGTGACTTCCAACGATCTGCCCACGTGGATTTTCATCCGCTCAAACATGCTTTTAGTACACCAGTTCTCTAGCTTTGACGTTTTTCAGCATCCAAACCGTGCGTTTCCGGACATGGGGTCCTGCTTAAAAAATGATCAGTGTGCTGCCCTGCGCAACATACTAAGCATTGTGGGTGTTTCCTTAGTTGTGGAAGCCATTTCTTCTCCAATTTTCTGCGTCCTCTTTCTCTTATATGTCAACGACACCTAGAACTCTTTCCCTTCCCAAGTGTCTTCTTTCTGATTATTGTTTAATTTGGAAATGTTCATATAGATGTTAAGACAACTAATGCAGACAAAACAGCTGGAAGTATTGGAGGTTTTCTGTTCGCGTCTAATTTTGCCTTGTATAAGAAAACATTTTACCTGACAGAGCGGCTTTCTATTTATGACGCGTTCCTTTTTCAATCGCTTACTTTAAGATTCTGTTGTGAGGCGAGTCTATTGCGATAGTGTCATGAGCCACAGAACAATTAATTGCATGTCGTAATCAAGAATTAGGACACTTGCGTGAGTTCTTCTCATAAACCTAGACATACTCGCGATTCATGTACTGACCCAGGCCGCGTAGCGTCAATACAGGCAAACATGTCTGTGTAAACATTTCAAATATTACCTGTTGATTAATACAGGAACCCCTTTTCGATTAATATAGCAATCTCCGGTAAACTGGGCGTCTTAATCACTACATGAGTGCAATCCTGTTACAGCAAGGAACGTATCGCTTTTTCTATTGGGTATTTGCAGCTTCAAGTTAATGGATAGTTTTAGTGAACCTTATCCAAATTTGCGCTTTTCTTAATGTAACACCCATAATACTATAAATTGTGAGAGACGGTGTACTCTGTCTCACAATACCCTTTGTTTCTTTGCCGTCTTCTTATGAATTGCTCCGCTGATCATGCATTTCCGTTTTCAAATCGGTCAAGTTGCCTAATCCTTGTTTCACATAAGCTTGCCCCGTATCTCTTAACGGTCACGTGACCTTATCTCTCATTGGCTGCTGTTGTGTGGTAAAAATTAGTTCGTTATTTAACATGGTGATATATCTTTATATGTTGGAAGAGAATTGTCAAATTTATATGTTCGTAACAGTTTTAATTAAATATATTACGCAACAGAGTTGATTTATCTGAAATGCATGTTAATTCTTAAACGAAGTAAAGAGGAGGTTCCTTTGCTCTCAAGCACATGGCACGATAGCACGTGATTTAGCGGTAGTGATGACATATTTGTTTATATGACTTTTATCACTGACCTTGTTTTGAACTGGGCTAGTCATATAAGGACATTCGAAGTTGTGTTGTGCCGAGTGCGAGAGCTAAATTATTTTATTGATCGTTTATTGCACGTGCATTTATTATATTATAATGGCAGAGTCTAACGCCAGTTTTTCGCTGAAGCATCGCAAGGGAACACCTTTACAAAGCGGCGAAAAAAGAATTGTGTTGCATGCGTTTAATGCACTCATAGAGAAGAATCCGTCTTTGTCAGTGAGAGAAGTCGAACAGCTGTGCTCTGAACTTACAGGTGTGAGTGTTAGATGTGTAGGCACATCGTGACATTAAATTGAGACAACAGGAAAACGGTCTACTCCAGGGGCGATATTGCTGTGTGGCGAAGACGTTATTTAAGGGCAATCAGACTGTACCGGGATACAAATCGCAAAATATACTACCTTGACGAGACTTGGGTGAATGAAGGACACACAAGTATGGCGTGACACGACTTTTAAGACTGAAAGACAAGCATTTTTGCAAGGTATGTGTGCTGGTTTTAAAAAATCCCAGTGGAAAAGGCCGAAGGTCTTTCATTATGAACTTGTTTCAGTTTCATTGCTCATTCATTCAGTTTCAACTTGCTCAGTTTCATTATAAACTTGTATTTTTGAATGCCTTCATATTCTTATTTGTATGATTTTATCTATCTTCCTGGCAATTATTATGACGTTTACTGCAGTTTTGAATGTGACGGGAAGGCACCGCCTATGCCCTAAGGTGCGAAAGCATTAGCCAATTAGGATGAGGGTGAAGGTAGTTGCACGCGGAGTGATACATGTCAGTGGTGCAAGCTTATATGAAACAGAGATTATAGTTACATAATAATGCGTCTCCATGGAGCTTGTAGCCATTTATACGACGAACAACCATCGTCTACTCAGCCATCCACTTAAAACCTGTTGCTCCATCAAGCACGAGATACATATTGATATATCTCCAATATTCAATAGCAACTGTTTCCACAGAGGAGTAACGAATGTTTCTTATTGATACGAAAGTGAAGAAATATGCGGAGGAACATGCGTTGGAGGGAAATATCGCTTGCGGAAGGAGTAAACTTAACAGACATGTATGTGAGTAAAGTCTTATTCACATCGCCCAGTATATTTAACCCCAACATTCTATACCGAGATTTCATTAGAAATACTTGTTTAAAAACTCCCTGAATTAAACAAAAATCACCTTTGGTAAGAGTGTGGTCGTGCGTATCTGTGGCTCGTGCGCACGCGTCAGTCAAAAGCTAACAGTCGGTTAAATATATATTGTGACCTTTAAGCTCAACGTCTTACAAGAATATTATAACAAGAATGTTTTAACAAAATCGAAACTACCCTTTGCGTAGACAAATTTAGAACATTTTGATTTTTCGAAAATAGCTAACGATTTTGATTAAATATTGTCATGTGTTTAAGATATTTTCATGAAAAATGAAAAAAAAAAAAATTATTTTTTTTTATTTTATTTTTTGAAGCTCTCGTCATTCTGAATGACTATTACGTAACTAGTAAATATAAAATGCCCTTGAAGTACAAAGATTATTTTGGGGAATACATTATTTGTTACACCGTTTATGAGATATTTCTTTTTATTAGTTTGAAATTCAAGTACCCATTTACATTTTTGTAAAATGGGAATCAGTTTTTCCTTTTATCCTAACCACTTAGTCATGGAAGTAAAATGGAATTTCAAAGACAGCACACGGCAATTAGCTCTCAATAGATTGAACTGTTTAAACCTACTCTATTATGCTACTCTCATTGGAATTACAGGGAGGTATGTAAGAAAACAATTTATGAAAATGTATGTTACGATTAACGGTTAAACGTTTGTATGAATAGATCCTTTAAGAGCGAGTAGAAAAGGTAATTTGAATGCAACCCACATATTTTTGTTCTCTCTATCTTCATGTTATGTGAGTTATTGTATTTTACGGTGACACAGTTGTAATAGATTAAATCTGCTTAAACGGTAGACAAACCGAAATGCGTACAAAACAGGGAGATTGGTTAAACCTCGTACCCGTTCTAATGACAACCTTACTTTCCGAGACAGGTACTGCCAATGAGAGCATTCCCTCATGTGAAACAGGGGAGGGTGTAATGCCTTCACCTATTTTTCGTTGAGCTATGACGCATTAATGGGACTCAAAAACAAACCTCCCTAATGTTTAGTTGCCTGAATGAGGGAAGGAAAAGTTATCCAAGCACAAAAAACAAGCAAGTAGGGCGACAAGTCGACGTCATGAAAATGTAAAAGCCGAGTTTGGCCATCGCTGGGAATTCCCAACGTGACCCTAACATTTTGCAGCGCTAATGTCTCAGTTAACATTTGAAATTTGTACAACGAAAGGTTTTGAAGCTCCAGTTACTGAGTAACGTTTATATAGAGATGTCTGCTTCTTTTAGTTTAATGTTGAAAAGCCACAGAAATGTGACTGAAGTGAAATGCAGATTGGGAACTTCATGCTATTATGTCGACCTCGACAACAGCAAGTATGGACAGTATGTACAGTTTTGTGTCAACAGGCGTAGAATTGTATAGAGTAACAATTTATAAAGAATTTGAGGATTCTTTTTCTTTTCTTTTAGCCTGTGTGTTATTGTTTCTGTTTCCACTGGAATGCTATGCATCATTGGTGGCGGATCAAATAAATTGTCATTGTTTTTGTTAGCATTAATAGGTAGTATTCAGCGGGATCCAAGCAACAACAAAATTGCCTTATCTCCTAACAGGTCAATTTCCGGACCTATGTCTGTTGTAATTATTGTTTTCCTTCTCTTCGGTTTGTACTTCTTTTCCTTACAGTTTGGACCATTATGTTTGAAACATTCTGTATGCAATATGTTTTCTGGAACAAATGTTTCTGAAATGAAATGGGTACTTGAATTTACGAATTGACTGTCTTAACAATCGTGTGGTAAGCTTTCTGGTTTCTAAACTCAAGTTCTAGGTGTGATTGTTGACTAGGGTATCAACAATTCCTGTATCAAATTGAGTAACATTAACAATACTAACAACGTTTGACACATTAAGAAGCCTTTGTAGTTATTTTCCCGAGCAAACTGTAACATATTTTAATGGCACCATAACATCAATGTCACAGTTTACTTTAAATCTTTTAAACTCACTTCTTTTGAAATATGTACAATTTAAACTTCTCTACCGAGACACGCGACTTGAAACTGGTAGGCGGTAATCAGTCATTACGTTTACCCATGTAATTACGTCCATGAAGTGCCCTTACTACGGGTGGTTTCGCCTACGTAATCGTGTGAACATCCACTCTGACATTTTACAAAGGTGAAAAATAATCGTGATCTTTAGACTGAACTAATAGTTCCCTCGAAGCAATGACAACCCTAAACCTAGGCTTCATGAGGAATCCCTTTAACGTCATTTTTGCAATCTCCTTCTTCCAAACACCATTCCCAGAAGCTGTTCTTCCAATGGGACTATTTCTGAAGTCGCGCTGCTACGTGCTCGTATCGGGCACCAGGATTAACAGTCATCATATACTGGCGGACTAAATTTTCAACGCCTTATAACTGAATACACCAACCACTGCATACAATAACTTCGTCGAACATGCCTAGGAAGTTGTTCACAACGAGCTCCATTCAACTGCCAGTGTCATTTGTGTCCTTAAGTATCAGTTGTTGCTGTCGAAGTACCTTGATCGACCCTCTACCAGCTCCTAAGGCCAAAGTACAGTCAGGTCATAGCTGCCGAATCACTTGGGGAGCCTGACTGCCAGCTCCAACCCTTAAGGTTCGCTGTTTCAGGAACAATTCACACCCCGTTTTTCTTTGTTGCTAGGGTATCTTAAGTCTAAGTATACCTACATAAAAGGGTTATTACAATTAATAACTTTTCAATTTTGGGGTATTTTTCTTTAACTAAAATCATTCTCCCTTCAATAGTGTGGAAGTATGCAAATGGGAGTGAATGTGAGCGTACCTTATAGTAATAGAAGCACGGTTTCAAAAATATCTGCAATTAATGAGTTATTTCTGAAGTCGGAGCCCCGATTTGAACAAGGCAGTTAAAGAGGGCTATACAAATGAAAGTCCTGCGGCGTGGCTGGGGGTTGACTCTGGTTCCCTGCCACGAAGTGCGTCCGGATTTGACCCCACCTTTGGAGGTTCAGATTTTAATTCCCGGTCATAGTATCCGTACCCACTCAGCATCGTGATTCATTTGAAAAGGTGCAATATGTAGCGAACCCAGTCTATGAAAACCAACGTTCCGGCTGGGGTTGCCGAGATCCTGACCACATCTTCCCGTATCAAATGGATGATTGCTTACCTCTACCTTGTGTATATGGGTCTGATACCAGATCCAGGCCCGAGTACGCCCTGGATTATTATTATTATTATTATTATTATTATTATTATTATTATTATTATTATTATTATTATTATTATTATTATTATTATTATTATTATTATTATTATTATTATTATTATTATTATTATTATTATTATTATTATTATTATTATTATTATTATTATTATTATTATTATTATTATTATTATTATTATTATTATTATTATTATTATTATTATTATTATTATTATTATTATTATTATTATTATTATTATTATTATTATTATTATTATTATTATTATTATTATTATTATTATTATTATTACACAAATGAGGCAATTGATATAATATTAAAAATTGACTTATGCACAAAAACGCAAAAATGCTAAATAAAATCCAAATGTTAGTAAATACCTGCAATTGTTGCATTTATATGTCTATTGCTAGGGCATTTATCATAAATAACTAGGTGTGTTAGATATTCTCTCATTTTATTCTGTGTAGCTTTGGCACGTTACTTTTAATAGTTAACTGGTTATTTATTGTTAGACTGCAAAAAGCAAGCGAGTTACCTATAGTTTAAATTTATACTATCTCCTCTTTGATATATCTAAGAATTAGAAGATGATTTATTCATAGTACATTTCAAATGTGCCACAAATTTAAAAGTAGTTTGAATGTGAGCCTATACAAAAATAAGTATATGACTTTTTGGAATGTAATATTCATTTAACACAAACATAGTTTTGCAAATATGTCTGAAATGTGACGCTGTTCGTACATTTATGACCTTGTTAAAATAAATTGCTGTTAAAAGAGAAAGAGTAAGCTACGTAGTTTGTGAATGTGCCATGTTTGACACTAGAAGCACCATTTTACGAGCTGCAGTCCCGAAGGGTTTTGAATCCGCCACTCGGATAGTCGTGTTGTTACCCCGAGTGCCACGTTAGCTTTATTGCTATTGGAAACAAGGGCAAAAACGAGAGTTTTAGTGAGTGTACTGCCGTTAATCCAATATGGTGTAGGAGCACGGGGGTTTATATTTGCTGTGAATAAGCATGTATACACGATTTTTACTTCACCATCATCAGCCAGGGCCTGGAATCGCACGGAGATTATTCTCAAACGTATTTTCCAATCACCACTTGACCAATGCTGCTGCAATACTCTCTCTCTCTCTCTCCCTCCCTCTCTCTCCACTGCGCTCCCAGCATCCAATCTATGTGTCGATTTAACTTCGGTTGAATGAATCGCGATGAGCTCAATGCGAATTAGGGCCTAGGCCGGCCCGTGGATTTCCACGCTCTGCGGGTAGTATCGGTCTATGTGTAGGGGCAAGGCAGAAAATCTCGTATTAAACACAACATGCACCTTTCTCTCATGTTTACTTGCCTTAATAGGCTATTTCAGTGTCATTTATCTTTAAGGGAATGCAACACTGACAATCCAATTTTGAAGTCAATCAAATTGAAAATTCTTTTATAAGTTTGTCTTTGTTAAACACAAGAATAATAGACATTAAATGTTATTTTATGTCTGTTTGGTTTACTTCTTACTGTTTTACAAAACTTAATTTTATGGTGTTTTGCTATATTTTCATTCCATGATATTTTAAGAATCGTTTATCATCTTCATTACTTTTATCTTATCATAGTGCATAGATAAAGTTTCGAATTACTGGTTGTACTAATTCAAATTGAAAATAATTTTTAAAACATAAACATTATTTATATTTTTCCTAAGTTCCCTGTCGCAGTAAATATTATGAAATAAAAGATTTTTCCCAGTATTACTTACAGCAGAGGTTCGTGAGCAGCTTCTGTGTTGACTTTGGCATCTCTATTAAACTGAAAAGTATTGTCGAAATTGCTCTCTTTTAGTCAATTTGACAGTCCATTTTATTAACCCGAAAAAGAATAGACATTATATTAGCATACAAAAGGCATACAAAAACTAAACACATTATTTTGAGAAGCATATGCTAATCTATCGAATAACCTAAGACGCATTGCCAAAACATTTCATTTTAAAATCAGAACGTTCACTTAAAAAGAGCCAAAATTTGTGGACCAACCAATTAAAAGGTTAATACATTCCATGCATTAATCATTCCCGCCCGAACATAGTCTTCCGGAATTCTTACCTTCAATTCTTGTATTCAAACCTAGGTGCGTATACCACCAAAAGTAAAATTGAGTTTTGAAATTATGACTGCAATTTTTTCGACATACTAGAACTCTCGTTTTCCGAAATTATACGAATTTACATTAAAGTGAGTTAGAATTGAAATTTTAGGAGCGGAATTGGGACCAAAAATAATATTTTCAGACTTCTTGCATTAAAGCACTTCAGTTCTACCTGTCATAAGATATAAATGTAGAGGCCTATAACTATTACGAAAAAAAACCTTTTAAGACTACTGGCTGGTGAATTATAAAAAGTTATAGTTTTTAACATCTTGATTTGGTTTTCTTGCATTACGTGCGTCATGACGCTGTTGCATTATATTTTTCATTTAAAGGGCACTTTGGTAATTTCGAAAAAAATCCTTGTGCAACATTCTTGAGAAACCTAGACTTTAACTCACATATACACACACTTATATTTTGTAAGAATTATTTTGGACGTTCAGAGATTCACGCATATTTCTGGAAAATATAAATATTTAATACTGAAGTGTGTGTAATATTTAATATACCCATCGTAGCTAAGTCGTAGAGAAAGCAATCACGGAGTATTAAATGTTGTGACAACTTTCATTTTAACCTATCCGGATGGCATACTTGCACATTGTTATGAAAAATTACGTTTTAATGCTTAAAATTATATTTTTATACCTATTTGAAATTACAGTTTTAGATATTAATTGTTAAAACTTGGTGTACCTATAGGATTTGGTAAGTTGTTAGTATATGATTAAATGTTCATCTTATGCTTTTATAATTTTAAAATAGAAAACTTCAGCTACCTTATGGCGTTCCCTTCTTAACCACACCGGTCAAACTTGGAATAAGTATTTGGAGATCAACAAATTGCATTTTAAGCCATTGAAGGTGCAGTGACAACGTATAAGATGACACATTTGCAAAAAGAGATACTTTATATAAATGTAATATTTATAATAACTTTAGCAAACTTAAGAACTTCGCATATTAATACTATTGACCTTTTCACTCTGAGAGGTGAGTTAATCAAACAGCCTGCGTTTTAAATTTAAATCAATCAGTTAACCTTCACGAAATAATACTACACACCATGATTTTAAATTCACATGATATATATATATATATATATATATATATATATATATATAACGTCTAGTCTCTTATTAAATTAAACTGTTCATAACTGATGTTCCATTTTATTCATTTTGGTGTAAAACGAGTTTGAGGTAATTCTTAATTTACTTGCTCCAACATTAAATCATATCGGACGATTAATGAAACGGGTGAAATAATGCTCAAATGAGCCCAGGGTCCATCGAACTTAGAGTAACACAACATTCATCTTTCAGGATAAGGGAAAACTCTGGCTATAGCCTTACCCAATTAACTCACCCTGACCCAGATTCGAACTCGGGACCTCTTAAATGTGAGGCATACACGCTACACCCACGCTATACACACAAAATACGTTTTGGAATTCAAAACATATAGTTTTGGAAAAACAATAAATAGATTTTTGCAATAAGAGTATTTGTTTTAACCGAAAAGAAATAAAACGTCCATAAGTAAAATTAGGCTTTATTGTCAAAATAGGCATTTTTATGTGCTATTAAAACAGCAATTTTAGGTATGGCTTCATATGAAATGTGTATTTGCAAGTTTTTATGAAGTTATTTAAGGATTAAAACGGTTTTTACCTAACATCCGAAGTCTAGTCATAACCCAGGCTTCACTCCCATATAAAAGCACTGGTTTTGCCATGTTTTATATAATTTAATTCTTGTATCCTTTGTTGCTTTATTTCATAAGGCGTAGTGTAATGTTCCGCATATAATTTGAAATCTTGACAGTTTCAGGTTAATATTTCTTTCTTTCTCTGAGCCTATTTCACATCCAAGCTATCTGAAACTTGAGACCTGTTCTAAAGGTTGGTGATCTAACATGATTTTAGATTGTATTTGTTGCTTACCCCAAAAAGCCGTTACCTTTGTTTTTGTTTTAGAAATATTAAAATCCTAGTTCCTGCATATTAAGTTTAATTCGTATATAGCACGTTGTAAATCAGCTTCACTTTTCTGTATTAATGCTACATCGTCTGCATATAATAAAGCCTTTATCTCTATTTGGTTATTGATGTACGTCTTTATTTGGTTATTTATGCAAGACTTTAAGCTTGCATTCCCAGCGTCTAACTTGCTTAACTACAAACTAGTGATCTATACTAAGGACAAGATAAAATTAATCGTCATTTTCACAGTAAGCCAGACAGATCACAAATTAGCCGACCTAAGCATGTAGGAATAATCGGTGCTAAAATGTGAAGCCATAATACAATTAGGCATGTGTGAAAATTAACCGGGTTAACGAATAGCGTAATGAAAAATTACGTAATAAATTGATAAATATATCAGGCTGTAGCCTCCTGTGTTAAATCTTGGGAATTTAGTGGACTTGTATCCGAATCCCATCTTATATAGCAAATATACAGCGTATTTCGTGGAGCTGCTATCTTAGACTTCTGCTGCATCGCGAACCTGAGGTAAGACTAACTTTTTAGCTGCAACTGCTTTCTTAGCTTTGCTTCTACTTTATAGTTTAAATGATACATTCACTTGGTTACATATCATCTGTCGTAAACTGTCATGAAACCTTTTGTATCATCTGTATTGTTATATTTAAGTGCTTGACCTTCATCTTAGGAGCTGCAGTTTTCTCCTCTGTTGGGCATTGAAAGTACACACTTCAAAGGATTTTAGCAGAAATATACTCGAAACTTTCTTGGTGCTAACTTAAAATAGTAATATTGTCACGTCCTGGCCATGGATGGATTTGGATACAGGATTGCTAACAGGTGACCAGAACGAACGGGGAGAAAACGTAACTCGGTAATCAGAAAAACATTCTTGGCAGGAAAGGTCGGGATTCTTACGTATTTCCCTATGAAGGATTAATGACACTAATACACTAAACCATACTTAAGAGAAAAGAGATTTACTTATAAGATATAATTTCAAGAGCATGACCCGGTGGACATCATACCTGACAAGCCTGGGGCTACACCCATGTATGTAAGCCGAAGGCTGGCTTTACAAATATACTGATCAACCGTCACACACTTCTAAATCGGCAGAGGGTGACGTCACATGTGACTTGGCACGAGCTACCACCATAGTTGGATTTTATTTTTAATGTCAGTTTGTTAATATTAGAATGTGTTGCTTTAGTATTTCAAGAAATTATTCAGTTCAAATTATTTATTTGAAGAAATTATACTAAGGAGAAAGAACAAATGAAAATAAAATGTCAAACATACCGTCAGATGACGCAGGTTATTTAATGTAAATCTACAACATGAAATTACTTTTTTTCCGGAATAGTTGAGGCATATGTGATAAAAATTGGATATTTTAGTGATCTATATAACTGTTCTACAGATTTCGTCTGTCTTTAATGGCTTCTAATCCATAAACTGAAGAATATTCAATTAGAATGATGAGTACTTCACAGACTTCAATAGGGAGAGAAACAAACGCACTCGCAGACTTTTTTCTAAAATTGGTCTGGAAAATTTTAATAGATATAATATTACAGATTTTCAATGAAATATCGACATTGAATTTTTGGTGGCTTGATCTACGTAAAGCAGATAAGGTATGATCCGTACATTGGTAGTTTACTTATGACGACATGTAGACTAGATTAGAATAGATTAGACTGATTTGCGTTCAGTGAGTTCATTTGCAGGTACAAAGGACTGTGAACATTGAACATGTCCAGAAGTACACAGTTTAATAATATATATTTGTTAGTCAGTTGTTGATTTGTTGATATATACTCACGCCATCTCCTGACCTGGCATTTAATTTACTGAAGACAGTCTTTTGTTCAGTAATGCGAATTTTGATAGTGTTTTGTATTTGTTTATAGTTGTGTTATATCCAGTATTTCATTTGTGATTATAACATTTTATAAATATCCTGATGATGGGAGAGATGCACACTCCCGAAACGTTGATATCTAATCATCTTTTCACCTGGCTGGCTGTCCGGGAAGAAAGTGAGCGTTATTAGTTGTTATTTTCGTGTTTTTGTTTAAATAATCATAACCAGTTTGTTTTGTACACTGTAGTATACAAAATAGTCGTGATATGACCTAGTTGTTAAAGCGACTCTAAATAAATAAATAAAAAATCAAACACTTTTTAATCAACTAAAAACGCTGAAAAATATTAGTACAGTTCCAGAAATAAAGAACAATGTTCGAATGGGATGGTTTGGGGTACAACATTAACATCTTTGCCTACATGTTTAGACAATACTCATCATGTCTCGTAACTCCAGAATGCAAATTGGTGTTTATCTTACATATCATGTTTGTTTTCATTTTGGGTCATGCTGTTCAAAAACCACTTACAGTGTAGTAAGTACCGGAAGAATTATGCTCCATCCTGAAATGCAATATCGATTTTTCACCTAAAATACAAGTTTCGAGGCTTCTTAACTAAAAATAACTTTAGAAAGGGGCTAGCTTGTGTGTGTGTGTGTGTGTGTGTGTGTGTGTGTGTGTGTGTGTGTGCGCGCGCGCGCGCGCGCGGGCGATTGATGGTGTGCAAAATTAGAACGTAGTTATTTATTTTGCTTGTTTTGTTTCTGAAAAATGTTAAATAGGAAAAGTTAATAAGGTCAGTACGCCTTGAATAGTTTTGTTATTTACGAAATTTCGGTAATAATAATAACAATAATAAATTACTTTTTCTACTGTGTACAACAAGTAGACGGAGTATTGTTTACCTTTTCACCGAAAAAATATATTTTCAGACTTCCTGAATCCAAAAAAAGGTATGTTTGTTTATGTGTGTGTGGTGAGAACAATATAATTCAAAGATATAAATTCGGTTAAATACCAATTGGTATTAGCGCCTTGCAAGGATGCGAAACAAAGATTTTCAAGAAACTCCCTCAAGTCAGACTACCCTTTACATGGAACATTTTTTGAAACTTTTTGTTTTCCCAAAATGTCTCTAACGATTTTAAATAAAATGCTACAGGTTTAAGATATTCTCATTACAAATAAAACGTACATATTGAGTTTTCTGCGAATGTCCTCTTCTGGATTACTTTTACTTAATTGGTAAACCGCACTAGATAGACAACATCTCACTGTAGAAAAAGTGTCGATCTCATTAAGACACACACTTTTGGAAATTTTTTAATGAGTGGACATTTTCCGAGTTTTTTATTTGTTTGTAAATTCCAGTACTCATACATTTCTAAAATGGGTAGTCATTATTTGCCTTTTTGTGTCTCGGACATACAAGGCGCATGGAATGCCAAGTCATCACATAGCAACAAGCTCTTAAGTAATTAGATTCCCATAAAGCCTACTTTGTTCCCATTTTCCCCTTGCTCGTACATGGAGTAGATAAAGAATTAGCGTTGATAAGAATAGTTTGTGCAAGGGTAGAGAAAGTCATGTGAGTGCAACAGATCAGATTTTACTGAAAATAGTATTGAAATCTTATTGCAAACATAAGAAAGCGCCCTGGAAAATAACATTAGCATGGGTTTTCAAAATATTACATTACATTTAACAAACACAAAATGGGGATGAGATGTATGAAACATAGTGGGGAGAGATATAGACGTGAAACAGAAGGCGGTGGACAACAAAGGAGGAACGGAGGAGGGAGAGACAAAGTAAAATATTTGCATTTTAGCGCATTAATGCAACTGTTATTGCTGTTGTTATTTTTGTATATTGTCAAGACGTATTTTGAGCACTTGTTTGAGATAGGTTAAATACTACGCGTTTTCTTTTATTTCATTGTGTCCGTGAGATGGCAGTAACCCGGCTTTTGTTTAGCACATGTATGGCGAAACCCTTTCGCAGAAAGCCCTTATACAGATAATTTATCCTACCAGAGATTCAAACTCGAACCCTTCAAGCATGCTAGCTGCACACAGTATAGAGGTAGCCTTGCAGTAATTGTAGAAATGAACTTCCTTGATAATCGAATAGACTGAAAAATTCGAATTGAAATGTTTCAGTCTGACTTCATTCAAGTCTTAGCCTACACACGGCTGGTGTGGAAGAGTAATTAAATTTCCAATAATCTAATAGTGGCAACTATAAAGCCTGCGACTTAAGTACCTACTTACAGCGTTAGTAAGTCGCCACAAAAAGTGCGTATCTCACTGTACGAATATGAGAACTCCTAGTGGTTTACCATGAAACACACAAGTCAATTAGGGAATTTAATGTCATGCGGCACGTTGGCCACGGTAGCTCAGTGGTTAAGACCGACCGGACGGAGACCGGGAGATCAGTGGTTCAAATCCCGGCCATGGCATTGCATTTTTCAGTCTGAGTCTATTCAAATCTTAGCCTACACACGGCTAGTATGGAGGAATGATTAAATTTCCTAGATAATCCTTTATTTCTCAGCAAAAACCAGCAGTGAGTATGACTCTTTGCTGTAAAATAATTTACTCAAATTCAATGTTTCATCTAGCTTATTATTATGAAGTGTTTGCTGAACCTTTTTTATAATATTTATTGGACCTTCGCAGTATTTAGATATAATTTTGCATTCATTGCAGTTTTTTCTTTGACAAAACTATATCCATTTATCGACTTAATTTGTTTACTTTAGTTTCATTATAATGAAACAGACTTCTGTTGTAGGGATTATTTCAAACCAAAGTAAATTATGAGAGCTTATACAATGCCACCTGGCTAGTAGCTTGAGCCGACGGTAACACCCAAAACAATTCTGCGCGTAGGTACATCAATGTTTTTGTTAAATAAAGATATGTCCCTAATGT
Organism: Mantis religiosa; assembly: GCA_030765055.1. Taxonomy (NCBI): domain Eukaryota; kingdom Metazoa; phylum Arthropoda; class Insecta; order Mantodea; family Mantidae; genus Mantis; species Mantis religiosa. Next base: position 270,118,894 of record CM060948.1, read on the forward strand.
TGGTACACAGTGAGTTTAATTAATGCATGATCTTGTTATTCCTGCCTGCAGGCTAAGAGGGCAAGAGGACAATAGTATTCCACTTTTTTCTCGTAATACCAGTTTCCATACCCTATGGTGGGTTGATCTCTTTATTTTTTTTTAATTTCTATTTATGTAGTTTTATTTAATTACAATAAAAACTCGTTAACCCGGACCTCTGTAAATCGGACCAGTTTTGGATAAGAAATATGTTGCTTAGCATAGTAAATGAAGACTTGTTTTAAGGCGATAAATTGATATTCTCGGTAGATACATTATTTGAATTCTCTTTCCAACGGGTGAATTCATTGCGATCCTCTCAGCTGCTTGGGACCAGATAGGAAGAGAAAGTTCGTTAAACTCATGGAAAAAGTTGTGGCCTGGCGTGGATGACTTATCAGTAAACAAGATTGAAGAAAAAAAAAACAAAAATAGTATGGAAGAACATTTTATAGACATTTTTAAGAATATCAATATATGTTCCGATGTTGATGAAGAAAACTTTGACAGTTGGCTGCAAATCGACAATTACAAAGGTTATAAATCGATTGCAGAGGAAGGCATTATTTCACCATTAGTTTACTGAAAATGAAAAGAACGGTATTCAGATTCAGAGGGTGTTGATGATCCAGCTGTGGTTATGAGCCACGCACAAGCAGTAGCAAACATAGTGAAATTAATGCTTTATTTCGAGAGTCAAGCCGAAACATTGCCAAATGATTTTCTAATGTTAAAGCGGATGCGATATCGCACTTCTCGTAAGCAATACACTGAACTGAGACAGCAGAAGTTCACTGCCTTTTTTACTACCGTCTAATTTTTAACAATATTTTCTATAGTGCAGATACATAGGCCAGTGCAGTGCATGCAGTGTATGTGTTTTTAAGTGAATATGTGCCGATCGGTGCTGTACCTGTCATCATTTCTGGTTCTTTTTTGGATAATCCAGATTTTCTGTAACTCGGATCGGCCCTGGTCCCAGTTGATCCGGGTAAACGAGGTTCTACTGTACTTCATCTTTTCTTGCCTTAGAGCTGCAAGCTTGATATTAAACACTGAACACGATTGGTTTTTAACAACAGGGTATATTATAAAATTATTTAAGCTAGGTATAATTTTGTCATATGAGTGCTATTTAGAAAGAAATTACGTGGAGAAAACCTTTCTCTTTGCCATTGCTAATTGACTCTGGCAAAGAACACGGACAAGAAGGTGACCAAAACATTCCCAGTTACATTTATTATGCGTCTTTAATTCATACCACAATTGACACGAATCCCTAGGTGAGAGTTTTTTTTTTGTTGTTGTAATTTTACGTCCTCCAACGTTGTCATATCGGACGGTGAATGAAATGGGTGAAATGATGCTCAAATGTTACCCGACATTCGTCTGCAAGGATAAGGGAAAACCCCGGAAAAACCTTATCCAGGTAACTCACCCTGACCGAGATTCGAACTCGGACCTCTTGAACGTGAGGCAGACACTCTACCACCACGCTACCGAGGCGGGCGTGCAAGGTGTGGCTTTTATGGAAGGGCCTTTTTATATCGTCATAAAGATAGGTATAATTTTAATTGCAATTTATTTCACATTACTTTCTCTGCTAATTCCTCAATTCCTCAATCACTTTTAACTAAGTTCTTTCGTGATAAAGTACATAAAAATTCAGTTTTTAAAATAATGTAATAAATTTAACAAAATAAAAAATTGATAAATATTAAGTAAAAAGCTAAACTGAAAGTATTTAACGGGTAGTGGGAAATATGATTTAAATAATATATTTTACAAATAGTTGTAATAATTTAAAAATGGATTATAATATAAATGATTTTATAATTATACTTAAATTGAATAAATAGTTAATATATATAGGCATTATATAATAAATATATAAATTATGAAGAGTTTTAATATGAATTAAATTGCTGGTGGAATGTAACTGGTTATGTAATAGAAATAGTTGTTTTTATGTTTTGTTGTTTTTGTATTTATAGTTAGGTATATATCTGTAAAATAATGTATGTAGAAATGTATTTTTAATTCGGAAATAATTTTAAAGTTTGGAATACATGTTTTGGAAATTAGATACCGGGGATATTGCAGATTTTTATTTTATTTAAATTTTTCTTTAACCTTCAGTTCTTGGATCATACATTAACAAGCAGGTATAGTTTTGTAGTGAGGGACTTCTAAGTTGTTTTCCAGTTGAGATCACATGAGATCGTGAGGGTGAATATTTAGAGATAAATAAGACTTTTTCCAGGAAGATTGCTTCTATCCGCTCAGATTCCTTCTCATATTTCTCTGCTTGTCTTTGCGGGCAAGTTTTGCAATAATGATACTTTATATGCGGTTTCCATCACCGCTCAAGTGTCTTAAATCAACTTCCAGCAAAGAATAACATGTGGTGGGCGTGACTTCATTGGTTCCCAGATGGTGTACTTTCACTTCTACTATATATTTCTCCCTCCACGTGTATCTTACTTAGTGCCCGTTACTTTGACCATAATACATTTTCTTCTAAAACACATAGCTTCCTATGCCACCACTCAACCTGCAAAGTAATTTCAAGCAGAAAATGATGTTTGGTTTGCTGGTTTTACAAGATAGTACACTTTAATCTGCTTCATTTCTCCTGCCCCTGTTAAGGTCATCTGCTGCCGCCTTACTTCTGTTGTGGTTTCGGATGTAGGGCTAAATATATCGTTAGTATTAAAGCTCTCCATGGTTTCTTTACACTTCCAAAACATTAAAGAACTAGTATTTATTATCCACAAAGTACTTAATTTCAGAAGAAAGTATTGTTTGCAAACGGGAATGGCTGTTTTCCCATGGCTCTATCTACAATCAGCATTTTATTCTAATAACGCGCAATTTTTATTTTCACTTTTGCTTTACAGTTTGAATGCGGCATTCTGGTTTTGTTGCGTTACACTCGCTGGGACCGAAATTGCATTGTGCATGTTATAGATTTTTGTTGTGTGCACATTAGATGCCTGACGTGTCAAAGAAAAATCTACAAGCGCTTCGGTGCCGACCAAAAGCCAGCCATCACAGTTATTTGTAAAAAAATGATACCTTCATTTCTGTTTACACTCTTTTAGGTTATGTAAAGTTTTGATATTTATTATGAATGCATGCTGTCCCTTGTTCCTGTATCAATATCGCGACGAAATAATGAAAAACTAGGATTATTTCCAGGCGTTTTCATTTCACCAGGAAAATCCAGCACAGTGGAAATAGCAAGCGGCTTTTCACGCATTTTTGTTTTTAAGTCCTTTCAGATACATCGCATTCGCTGATCCGAAAATAGAAAACAAACAAAAAGTGTATATGACAGTCAAAAAATCCGATTCATTTAACCGAGAAAGCATTTTACGGTTAAATATTCAAACGTTCCCGAACACAACCGAAATGAAATGCAGCGAAATCACATTTTTAACTTTGCGGAATGCTTCCAACAGTTCATTTCCTAGCGCCGAAATTAGGAACATTTTTTTTTAAATATTAATCGCTTGTAGTTGAATGGACGTTGTTTTGTTTGACATATCGTTAGCAAGATTTACGGCTGTATTTCTGAGGTTCATAATAACTGGTTTTGGTTCATAGCCTTCCTAAAGTCCGACGGTTGTAGTAACAGTGGCGTATCAATTTGTAGATCATACCGTAATAATAATTAAGTTCATTTGAAACCTGGACTGGTATAACGTTACAAGAACAAAGTTTACAAAGGTTTGCCCCTTTCTTCTGCATTCGTACTCTAGGCGCTTATCATCTAGACGCCGTTAAAAAGCTCAACCAAAGGAAGGAAAAGATTCAAATAATTATTAACAGTTAATACTTGTATTTAACAACTGTAGCAATCTTGTAATGCAGAAACTTTCTTGCCTTTCCAGGTAATAGACGAATCTTATATTGCGGATATCTATGATAAGTTTATGTCCCTATATTCTAACCTCAGTTAAATATGTTATGAAAGAAACGTATTCTTAACGTATAAAGATAATGCCAAGCTGAGGAAATTAGCAAATAAGAGAGTAAATACAGGAAATAGAAAAGAGAATGCTAAAACTGAGGTGCCAAACAATGAATAGGCTCCTATAACTAAGCAATATGAAGAATCACAAGGAAAACAATTGATGTGTAGCAATTATACGGCTTTCTCTACCGCCGTCATTTATTTTCTACAAATTATACATGTACATAGTAAAGCGTATTTTCCCCTCCGCCACCTCTTAAATCCTACTTCTTCAGATGTTTCATTGTGTTAAAAGAAGAGGAGTTTGGATTGACAGTATATAAAGGAAGTTGGACATGAAATTTGTAGTGCAGACTCCCTAGTTGACGGAAAACAAAACGGTAGGTAACCATTCCAAAACATGGAGCAAACATCAGAAATTATCTATAAAGAGACCAATGCCATAATAATAATAATAATAATAATAATAATAATAATAATAATAATAATAATAATAATAATAATAATAATAATAATAATAATAATAATAATAATAATAATAATAATAATAATAATAATAATAATAATAATAATAATAATAATAATAATAATAATAATAATAATAATAATAATAATAATAATAATAATAATAATAATAATAATAATAATAATAATAATAATAATAATAATAATAATAATAATAATAATAATAATAATAATAATAATAATAATAATAATAATAATAATAATAATAATAATAATAATAATAATAATAATAATAATAATAATAATAATAATAATAATAATAACAATAACAATAACAACAGCAACAACAATAATAAAGGAAATTAATTGTTCCTTCACACTAGCCGTGTGTAGGACGCACTATGGAAGCATAGCGCCAGACTGAAAAATTGAATGCCATAGCCGGGATTTGAACCACGGATCTTCTGGTCTCCGTCCAGACGCTCTAAACCATTGAGCTACTATGGCCAACGTGCCAATAGGTATGACATTAAATTCTTCAACGGACTCGTGTTTTTCCCGGTAAACCAATAGGAGTTCTCATAAACACATGAGACAACTACAACATACACACGGCTAGTGTGAAAGAACAATTAATTAATTTCCATTAATTGTACCTAATAGTGGTCGGAACCATAAAGCCTGGGCCTTGTAGTACTTACAGCATAGTAAGTCGCCATTTTGAGCACGAGAAAGCGACACATACTTATATCACCTTTTTCCATATCCCTTTGTTGTTTTTAAGGAGTTTCAAAACGTATATATACAGTGGCATTGTAATATGTACGTTTTGGTTTTTTTACGATAGATGCTAATTGTATGTTCCATAGCTGAGCTGCAGAAGTAGTAGAAATTGGTCATAGATTCGAATGCTGTTAGATATTATAACCGAGGTTTTTATGTCGTAACAATGTGTTGTCATTGTGGTTCAATCTATGTAAGTTTAAGGAAATGTGTGGTTTGTTTCATCCTGTTTCAGGATACAAGACTCCAATAGTCCTTTACAGTGATTCATTTCGTCGGTAACAACTCGAGAATCCTATGATTCTGACTCATCAGGTTGACATGACAAGGGAATTATGATGAAATATTTGACTTTATCCATTTGAAGCGCTATATCTTCATGTACATCGTTAGGTAGGATAAAATTTAGGAATAATAATACCTATACTATAATAGTATAAGTCCTGCGCCATGGCGTAGTGCACTAAGGTATCGTTCTTTGGTTCCCTGCCAGGGAACGCGGCCCGGGTTCCCTCCTACCCCTGGGGGTGAGGATTTTAAGTCCCGGCTATAGGACCGGTGCCCACTGAGCATCGTGAGGAAACTGAGGAGCTTGCGATAAGAAGCGACCCTGGTCAAGAAAGCCAACTTTCCGGCTGGGGGTGTGGAGATGCTGACCACATCTCCTCCCCATATTGGTTGGATGATCGCCTACCTGTACCTTGCGTAAGTGGGCGTGAGGCCGGCAGTCGGGTTGGTAGGTCCTGGCCCTCTATGGGCTGTCGCGCCATGGGTTATTTATTAATATACTCTTAAGATCTGCCTATTGTGTCGTGTTAGTATGCCACTATTAACCGTTAACCATTATACTGTTCTGAATTTGGTTTATAAGATGTTCCATTTGTATTTATTTCGTTTGCAAGGACTAGAAGTTCATTTTGACATACAAATGTTCTAGAATTATCCACTACGTGTGCTAATAGTCGTTACACCTTTATTTTTATACTTCTCTACTGTTTACTCGTACGTATAACATGCTGCATTCCATCCGAACTTTCGACACACCGGCGATTCCCGGAAATACACGTTTTGAGTCCCATGCATTAAAACATTCTTTCAGAAAAGATACTCTTGAGTCTGTGTAGCTGTGAACAGTATGATTCGGACACTTTCTTGAAAATATTGTTTTATCCTCAAATTTACATGTCAAGGTTTCCCCAGATATAGAGATTTTAGGATCATAAACAAAATAAAGAAAGTATCTTCTGTGTGTGCGCTTGTGAACAGTGTAATTGAAGCGCCTATTTTTAAGAAAGGTCCTAAGTCCACTTCTTTCGTTTTTGAGTTGGATGCATTTATACGTTCCTTTGAAATCGACCCATCGTTGAGTGCAGACCTTCATGTTCAATCCAATAGCCGCAAAAGAGAGCTGATAATTTCATGTTGATTTCAATGCAATACTGCAAATAAGATGACAGATATAAAGCTGCTTACTTACTGCAAGAAGATGTTTTATAGTTCTGGAATGCTATTCTTTAGTGGCCGACTGTTTTGTGAGCACAGGATCAGAAAATTTCAAAGTACTTTGTTATATATTCGTTTTCTTAAAAAAATGCCTTTACATGAGTTATTATATATTCGTTTTCTTAAAAAAAATGCCTTTACATGAGTTATTTGTGCTTTAGACGTTGCCCTAAGTTTTATGTTGATTAAACAGATTTAGTGCATATCTTGAAAGCTTTAAATTTGTTTTTTCTCTTATTTCAGAATGGCCCTATGTCCATTACAAATATTTAGGTTTTATCAGAAAATATTCGCAACATGTGTAATCAGGAGCTGTCACAGTGCTAGTTATTATCCATATCTGTGAAATGGCAAGCGAAAAGAAACGAAACAACTACTTCAAAAACAGTTCAGTTTTCTCAAAACTATGCCAGCTGGACATACGGCCTCTCTGAAATAACTGATTCAATTTTTTGTCAAAAAGTATATGTATTGTTGTTTACGTTCAGCGTCTTTGGGGGATACAACATGAATATTTTCAAGAAAAGGCACAAACTGTGCATTTACAGAAAAAAAACTTTGTTATTTTTCATTCAAAAGTGGCTCTAACGATTTTATTAAAATGACATACCTCATAATTTTTCTTTCACAGTCTTGAATCGAAAAACTAAACTACACTTGCCACGGCGTGAGTCGAAACACGGATTTTCGGCACTCTGTCTAGAATTTAACCTGAGCTACCATGGTAATATGCCTGTACTCGTATAAATTTATCGTTTAGATTAAATATCCTGGTAAACCTTCAAGGAGATAACTTACCTTGTCATCAGTGATTCAAATCCCAGTCCTGGCATTGCATTTTTTTTATTCTGATTTAACTTTTCAAGTTATTTCCTATACACCGCTAGAGTAAAATATAACTTATCAAACCTAAATTAAGAGTATTACATAGGGTTGCTTTAAGACCCGGTAACGCTTGCAGCATTGCAGATCTTATTCAAAACATATGTTTTCTTACTCTTTAATAATTTTAATGAAGTGACTAGTTTTAAATAAATATGTGAAACCATTATGATGAGTGTAGATGCAGTCTCCTGTAATGTAAAGAGACTGCCTTGATGATATACCGTGATGTTAACGTTAATTAGCATATGAGCATCTACCGTGTTACGTCGTTGTCCTTCGTGGTCTCGGAGTTACATGGTAGCCTTACGTTCCTGAGGTCGCGTATTCAAACCCAGCGGAGGGCGATGGATTTTTTCGATCGTAAAAAATCCTTTTCATGGTGCTTACGAAGGGAAGTATAGCCGATAATTTCTCAGCGTAGATTTTCGGTTCGTAAAAGAATCCGCAGCCTGGTAAAGAAACCTCTGAGCGAAATTTGGGCCCAAGATGGAACGGGGCGCTGAGAAGCAAAGCAATTAAAGGGCGTCTATAAATAAAACCTCAGTTTCAATTTACCATGTTATATTAGCGGTCGAAGAATCGGCAGAGAGCGTTTCATTAAAAAAAAGTGTGTGTAATTTTATCTCTCTGGTAGATCGTGAGAAATACACAAAACATTTTTAAGCATCTTTTAAGTTTTCCAATATTGGACTAATTGTAATTGATTGAATTGTAATTTGGCAGAATCTTTACTAGTGCTTTAAAGAATGCCCAACATGAGGCATCATACTGCAGATAAACTAAACGTGACGACAATACCAATTTAAAGCGGGCAAGTCCGCTTACGACATGCTCTGACTTACAACAATGTTCTGTCATACGTTTTCTCAGCAGCGAAGTCACCAAACATATTGAAATCCATCGGCGAATGAAGGTATAGTCCATCTTATAATTATTATTATTAGATTGACATCGCAACTACGGTGTTCACAGCAGTAAAGCGAAACCAGTTCCTATCAGATAATTTGCTCCACGCGGGGAAGATATTCTAATGTGTCTGACTGACTAAAGTTAAATATGAATTGATTCCTACTGCATGGAAGCGGGGTAGCGGCCGCATTCTTCATTGGCTGGAGTAGAAATTGTCGCATTCTCGCTTCCAACCAATAGGAATTGATTCATATCTAACTTTAGCCAATCAGAGACATCAGAATATTTTCCCCACATAAACTAAATCACGTGATAGGTCCTGGTTGTGTTTTACTGCCGTGATCACCTTAGTTGCAATGTCAGTCTAATTATGAAATGCACTGTACAATAAGGTGTTGCATGTTTATTACTGCATCAAATGTACGAGAGGAGTAGAACGTTCATAAACGGCGTTAACTTCTGTGGTAGGTGCTCCCAGCCATATCAGGCACACCGCGTTGACATACCTGAGTTTATTACAGCAGTTGTCATTGTGACAGAAAATTGCCCTTGGCGGTGGATGAAAGTTGTGCCACGGCAGCTCACCCCAGAACTGGAAGAGCAATGCTTTAACGCTGCGTAGAACTTCTACGACACCTCGAAGCAGAAGGCTATTGCTTGCTTGCGAGCATAGTTAGTGATGAAATGCACATACTGGCAACACTATAACCACCACTGACCTCACTTTGATACTCTTCCATATCTCCATAATTTCAGAGTGGTTACAGCATATTGAACCACCCAAAGTAGCAATGGGGGAAATAAATTTTTGGCATAGGATCACGCACCCTCCGCGTTTGACGAGGTGAGTTGAACTCAGGGAGACTGTGTCGAAAGTGATACACTGTGTTCTACTTTTGTCCAGTAAATTAAGTTTAAATATTTAAACCTTTCATTTGACTCCCCATAGAAAAAGTCTTTTGCTTGTTTCGTTTTCCCGCATGAACACAAACAGACCATATTCAAGATTTTCTCGGGCGAAACATCGAGCGTTTGGGAGCGTTAATCATCTTTACACTTGGCTTGAAGCTCGATACCATATTGAATTTATTCGTCGCCAGGAAAGCTTCAGGTCTTATTTTACAAACAAGACGTATTGCTTAGTTTTAGGTTATGTTTACAAAAATATTTATCTTGATTAATGTAATGTGAGTAAAATAGCGCACTTTGAAAATAATACTTAAATGTAAATTATGTGAAGCTGTAATAAGTAGACAAACCCTTAGTTTGTGATGTCAGAAGTCAGAGCTCAAAAAATTATTGTTTTATTTCGTTTACTGTCGATTGTATGATGCACCTAATTTTTCCGAAATTAGTATTGTTTTGAAGTCGAATATTTTTAATTTTGGGGATGTTTTTAAACTTAACATATACTTTTTTCTGTCCTTTGCAGTACACACTTTTAATCCATGTCATCACTATCAACTGAATTAGGATAACAAATGGAATTACGCTTCAGCGCATCTGATCAAGAAAAGTAATTTCTGTAGGTGGTTCAGCGCAGTGTTTCTAAAGCATTTTGTTTTACAAAGTTCCTGTTTTTTTGTTTCATACTCTGGCAAAAGAAAATGTGGTTTTTCTTTTTAACTCAATGGTTATCGCTCTTTCCGCCTTCGACAAGAAGTACATATTTTAGGGTAAAGGAAGAGTGGTAGAATATCAAACAGACAATATTTAAAACTGCTAATGAGGTCCTAGGGACTATGACCAAAAGTAGAAGAAAGAAGGTTCCAAGATTCTGGAATGAAAATGTAAGTGAAGCAGTAAGAAATAAACAGAAGGCAGATGAGCAATTCTTACAAAATCAAAATGAAGAAACAAAGAAAATATATACAGAAAAAAGAAATGTTGCTAAGGAAACAGTAAGGAAGGCACACAATCATGGGATAGGTTTATGGCAAATAGGTATAGAACAGGATATTCGTGGAAGGCAAATGATTGCTTGGAAAGTAATGAGAACTTTGAATTTAAAAGAAAAATATATGGCCAGAATAAATTGTATTACAAACGATGATTGGGTAAAGCATTATAGGAATCTGCTCTACGATGAAACTATTGAAGATGGAGTATTGGAAAAAGAAGAAATTTAGGAATCTGTGAACTTGATAACTCTTGAAGAATTAGATGACGCCCTAATAAAAAAATAAAAAAATACAAAAGTTTCAGGAGTTGATGGATTCCCAGCTGAATTATTTAAATATGGTGGAATGTTTTTTTAAACTAAGATTTTTAAATTTACTCAATATGTGTTGGGAAACTAAGAATATACCAAAGGAATGAATGTAAGCAAGATTGTTTCCATTTTCAAGAAAGGATACAGGACTAAATGTGAAAATTATACAGGCATAAGCTTATTTAACACTGCGCATAAGATACATACAAAAATAATAAATAGTAGGTTAAAGGTAATAGCAGAGACTAAATTATGGAGGATCAAAGTGGTTTTAGGAGGGTCAGGTCATGCTTAGATAATATATTCACAATTAAACAGATAGTGGAAAAACACCGGGAGTTTCATAAAGAAAGCCATATGGCTTTCATAGATCTGGAGAAAGCGTTCGACAGAGTGGAAAGGAGAAGATTATGGGACATTTTACTCACTAATGCCTACCCTATACATTTGGTTAAAGTAATAAAACGTTTGCATAACAATGATAAGATAATAATTGAAGTAGAAGGACAATTAACAAGTGAAATAGAAATTAACCAAGGGGTTAAACAAGGCTGCAGTCTGTCCGCAATTTTATTTAATGTATATTTGGACGACATATTTAGGGAATGGATCCTAAAAGTACATAAAAGTATAAATATAGGACAAAGCTCAATAAACATTGTTGTTTACTGATGATGCTGTTTTAATTTTTAATACGGATGATAGACTGCAGAAGGCAATATATGAATTAAATAAAGTTAGCAAGCTTTATAATATAAACATTTCAGAAACAAAAAACCAAGGTTGTCTCATTTCATGACAAATACACAATTAGAACAAAAATATGTATAGAAAATAGCCCAAATGAACAACTGTCGCATTTCAATTATTTGCGTTGTGATGTCACATATGAAATAGACCAAGACATAAATAATAAATGTACAAAGTATCAAGGAATATGGGGAACAATACGAAGAACATTAAAAGGGAAAACGACTAAAGACACACAACCAAAGTTTTATTCCATCATGGCACTCCCTGTTTTAATATATGGTAGCGAGGCTTGGACTTTAAAAAACAAAGACTATAGTAAAATACAAGACAGGGTCATTTGAGATATGTGGATGTTAGAAGTGAGTTAAGAATTGAACCGATGGTAGACAGAATATTAGACTATAGGGAAAAACGGATACAACATTTACAACGAATTTAACCTGATAGAGTCCCCAAACAAATAATTATAGACCAAGAGGACATCGATCTACAGGAAGACCTTGAAAGAGATGAAGGGATGGGAACTGGCTTTAGCATAATCCTTGATGTTAAAAGAAGATAATATGCGTTTTTCGAAAAGTAACGACAGGTATTTAAAAATTACGTGGTACAGCAGCTGTAGAATTGTATCATTTATGAGTAAAACTACAGAGAAGTAAATAACAGCCCGATAGTTTTCCAGGAACTTCTTGGAACGTGGTCATTACTTGATCGGCGGACATTGGACTGAAAGGTCCCTGCAAATAATAATTCCAGCAAAACACGAATTATGTAATATGCAATTGACAAATGCGTATTCGCATCAACCGTCTTCACACTACGTGCTGAATACAGCAACTTGTACCTCATGTCAAAAAACAAAGTCCTAAGAAGCTCTTATGGCCAAGGTTATATTGTGCTTTTTTTTTCCAGTCCTACAAGTTACAGAAACGGTTACTCGGAAAAAAAGATCCCATTAAATACGCAAAATATTCATTTCTGACGATGTTGGTAGAATGAACGTCATAGTATGTTGCTAAATGGGATTTTGTTAGAGTCTGAAATTTTCATGGTGCTAGTAGCGGCATGGATTTAAAGCAAAGTGCACGAAGGCACAATTAAAGATGAACTATATGTATTGAACAACTTAGCTACAGCCTTGTGATTTTTATTTTACAGTCTAAGTTGTGCTTTAACGAGATTTTCGCGGTCTTGGTTTGAAGTTAGAAGAAAAGGTAGATTATGAGAGTTTGTGGAGAAAACCTAAATTCTTTGTTTATAGACGTTAATGTTTTGTTTCTAAATAGCATTGAAGATAATGTTCGCGCTACAATTAGATAATAGATATCTTACAATCCACATGGAAAGTGTCCTTCAGGATATTCTCACTTTTCTTGGAGGAGCATTACTTCGTTTAACTGCTCTTTTACCGACGATAAGCTTATTTGTTACTGGATTAGGCTAATCGAGTGGACCCGATTACCCTGCACTCTAAATTATGAGACTTCTTTGAAGTGCATACAGAACAAATGACCCAGTTAGTTTCTGTACTTTTCAGGATTACAATATTCAACCACAAACAACGCTGGTTCAACAAAAATTCATTCAGAACAACAGATCGTAGATTATCTCATTCGTTCAACAAATTAATTATAATTAAACTATAACCTAACGCGGAGTAGCTCACCGCGTTAGCGAAACAGAGCTACCCTCTAGCAGGAGGCCCTTGCCCTTCAAGGGACACATTAGGCTGTTATTATTATTATTATTATTATTATTATTATTATTATTATTATTATTATTATTATTATTATTATTATTATTATTATTAGTACTACTACTACTACTACTACTACTACTACTACTACTACTACTACTACTACTACTACTACTACTACTACTACTACTACTACTACTACTACTACTACTACTACTACTACTACTACTACTACTACTACTACTACTACTACTACTACTACTACTACTACTACTACTACTACTACTACTACTACTACTACTACTACTACTACTACTACTACTACTACTACTACTACTACTACTACTACTACTACTACTACTACTACTACTACTACTACTACTACTACTACTACTACTACTACTACTACTACTACTACTACTACTACTACTACTACTACTACTACTACTACTACTACTACTACTACTACTACTACTACTACTACTACTACTACTACTACTACTACTACTACTACTACTACTACTACTACTACTACTACTACTACTACTACTACTACTACTACTACTACTACTACTACTACTACTACTACTACTACTACTACTACTACTACTACTACTACTACTACTACTACTACTACTACTACTACTACTACTACTACTACTACTACTACTACTACTACTACTACTACTACTACTACTACTACTACTACTACTACTACTACTACTACTACTACTACTACTACTACTACTACTACTACTACTACTACTACTACTACTACTACTACTACTACTACTACTACTACTACTACTACTACTACTACTACTACTACTACTACTACTACTACTACTACTACTACTACTACTACTACTACTACTACTACTACTACTACTACTACTACTACTACTACTACTACTACTACTACTACTACTACTACTACTACTACTACTACTACTACTACTACTACTACTACTACTACTACTACTACTACTACTACTACTACTACTACTACTACTACTACTACTACTACTACTACTACTACTACTACTACTACTACTACTACTACTACTACTACTACTACTACTACTACTACTACTACTACTACTACTACTACTACTACTACTACTACTACTACTACTACTACTACTACTACTACTACTACTACTACTACTACTACTACTACTACTACTACTACTACTACTACTACTACTACTACTACTACTACTACTACTACTACTACTACTACTACTACTACTACTACTACTACTACTACTACTACTACTACTACTACTACTACTACTACTACTACTACTACTACTACTACTACTACTACTACTACTACTACTACTACTACTACTACTACTACTACTACTACTACTACTACTACTACTACTACTACTACTACTACTACTACTACTACTACTACTACTACTACTACTACTACTACTACTACTACTACTACTACTACTACTACTACTACTACTACTACTACTACTACTACTACTACTACTACTACTACTACTACTACTACTACTACTACTACTACTACTACTACTACTACTACTACTACTACTACTACTACTACTACTACTACTACTACTACTACTACTACTACTACTACTACTACTACTACTACTACTACTACTACTACTACTACTACTACTACTACTACTACTACTACTACTACTACTACTACTACTACTACTACTACTACTACTACTACTACTACTACTACTACTACTACTACTACTACTACTACTACTACTACTACTACTACTACTACTACTACTACTACTACTACTACTACTACTACTACTACTACTACTACTACTACTACTACTACTACTACTACTACTACTACTACTACTACTACTACTACTACTACTACTACTACTACTACTACTACTACTACTACTACTACTACTACTACTACTACTACTACTACTACTACTACTACTACTACTACTACTACTACTACTACTACTACTACTACTACTACTACTACTACTACTACTACTACTACTACTACTACTACTACTACTACTACTACTACTACTACTACTACTACTACTACTACTACTACTACTACTACTACTACTACTACTACTACTACTACTACTACTACTACTACTACTACTACTACTACTACTACTACTACTACTACTACTACTACTACTACTACTACTACTACTACTACTACTACTACTACTACTACTACTACTACTACTACTACTACTACTACTACTACTACTACTACTACTACTACTACTACTACTACTACTACTACTACTACTACTACTACTACTACTACTACTACTACTACTACTACTACTACTACTACTACTACTACTACTACTACTACTACTACTACTACTACTACTACTACTACTACTACTACTACTACTACTACTACTACTACTACTACTACTACTACTACTACTACTACTACTACTACTACTACTACTACTACTACTACTACTACTACTACTACTACTACTACTACTACTACTACTACTACTACTACTACTACTACTACTACTACTACTACTACTACTACTACTACTACTACTACTACTACTACTACTACTACTACTACTACTACTACTACTACTACTACTACTACTACTACTACTACTACTACTACTACTACTACTACTACTACTACTACTACTACTACTACTACTACTACTACTACTACTACTACTACTACTACTACTACTACTACTACTACTACTACTACTACTACTACTACTACTACTACTACTACTACTACTACTACTACTACTACTACTACTACTACTACTACTACTACTACTACTACTACTACTACTACTACTACTACTACTACTACTACTACTACTACTACTACTACTACTACTACTACTACTACTACTACTACTACTACTACTACTACTACTACTACTACTACTACTACTACTACTACTACTACTACTACTACTACTACTACTACTACTACTACTACTACTACTACTACTACTACTACTACTACTACTACTACTACTACTACTACTACTACTACTACTACTACTACTACTACTACTACTACTACTACTACTACTACTACTACTACTACTACTACTACTACTACTACTACTACTACTACTACTACTACTACTACTACTACTACTACTACTACTACTACTACTACTACTACTACTACTACTACTACTACTACTACTACTACTACTACTACTACTACTACTACTACTACTACTACTACTACTACTACTACTACTACTACTACTACTACTACTACTACTACTACTACTACTACTACTACTACTACTACTACTACTACTACTACTACTACTACTACTACTACTACTACTACTACTACTACTACTACTACTACTACTACTACTACTACTACTACTACTACTACTACTACTACTACTACTACTACTACTACTACTACTACTACTACTACTACTACTACTACTACTACTACTACTACTACTACTACTACTACTACTACTACTACTACTACTACTACTACTACTACTACTACTACTACTACTACTACTACTACTACTACTACTACTACTACTACTACTACTACTACTACTACTACTACTACTACTACTACTACTACTACTACTACTACTACTACTACTACTACTACTACTACTACTACTACTACTACTACTACTACTACTACTACTACTACTACTACTACTACTACTACTACTACTACTACTACTACTACTACTACTACTACTACTACTACTACTACTACTACTACTACTACTACTACTACTACTACTACTACTACTACTACTACTACTACTACTACTACTACTACTACTACTACTACTACTACTACTACTACTACTACTACTACTACTACTACTACTACTACTACTACTACTACTACTACTACTACTACTACTACTACTACTACTACTACTACTACTACTACTACTACTACTACTACTACTACTACTACTACTACTACTACTACTACTACTACTACTACTACTACTACTACTACTACTACTACTACTACTACTACTACTACTACTACTACTACTACTACTACTACTACTACTACTACTACTACTACTACTACTACTACTACTACTACTACTACTACTACTACTACTACTACTACTACTACTACTACTACTACTACTACTACTACTACTACTACTACTACTACTACTACTACTACTACTACTACTACTACTACTACTACTACTACTACTACTACTACTACTACTACTACTACTACTACTACTACTACTACTACTACTACTACTACTACTACTACTACTACTACTACTACTACTACTACTACTACTACTACTACTACTACTACTACTACTACTACTACTACTACTACTACTACTACTACTACTACTACTACTACTACTACTACTACTACTACTACTACTACTACT